>PVJH01011446.1:17009-68890 GCA_004026705.1 Nesogale talazaci | reverse complement strand
CACAACCCAGTGAATGCGTACCAGCACCACTGCACCCCGAAGTCCCAGCCACGCTCTGAGCGCTCAGCCCACCGCAAGCGCAGAACTCGGCAGCTTCCCTGGCCGCCAACCCCCGCAGCCTCCACGGAGGAGGAGGAGGCGAGGAAGGGGGAGGGCCCGGGGAGGCAGGCGTGTCCAGGACGGAGTGAGTCCGTTCCGGGTCAGAATCCAGGGCAGGGCGTGCCCACAGCCGGAATGCAAGCCGGAAGGGCAGAGGCCAACGAGGGTGGAAAATGGGGGTGCGCCCCGCCCCCACCTGTCTCCCAACCAGCCGGAGTTTTCTTTCCCTCTCTTTATTTTTTTCACAAAAACAACAACAAACAATGACATAAAAAAAATCCTTGCATACCTTGTTCGATTGGAGAGTTTCAATGTTTTTCATTTATCATCATAGAACCAAGGGCAATTTTATAACCTTTTTGTACGTCGCTGTTACATGTCTTTACGTAGGGTATCAATTACTCTCAAAGAAATGACGCCTTGAGAGTTTCCCCTTCAAGTCAAGTGTCTTGTTGTTTAAATAAACTTCTTGTTTAAGAAAAGAAAAAGAGGTCTGCCAATTGATAACAAAAGAATAAAAGAAATTAAAAATTTTTAAAAAGAGGTAATTTTTGACAGGGTTGGTGGTTCAAATCCAGCAGCAGCTCTCCAGGAGCACGGCTGGGCCTCCTACTCTCACTAGGGCAGTGATGCCCACAAAAAAAAAAAAAGAGGTAATTTTTGAATATCTTAGTAAAAGAGAAAAAAATGAAAATGAACCTCTCCTTTTTCAAGAAGGAAAATGTCCATCCAATGTACCAGCAGAAAGAACTCCAAGCTTAGGGGTTGAGCCCCGGTGGCGTAGTGGTTGAGTGTGGCGGCCCACTGGCTTGGCAGTTCAAATCCAGCAGCAGCTCTCCAGGAGCGAGGCTGGGTCTCGCACTCTCACCAGAGGGCAGTGATGCCCACAAAAAAAAACTCCTCCAAATTTAGCTACTTCCTGACTTGGTCATGTCCCACCCCACCCCCCAACAATCCATACATCAATTGTATCAAGCACATGAACACATTTGTGGCCACCATCATTTTCTTTTTTGGGGGGGGGGGAGGGGCATCACTGCACTCCGGTGGTGGGAGTAGGAGCCACCATCATTTTCAAAGCATTTTCTCTCTATTGAGCCCCTGAGATCAGCTCCTCACTTCACCCCCCCCCATCCTTTTGTTCCTTTCATATATAACCTATTAAAGACATTCCTTATTGTACTGGAAATTTACATGCTAAACCACAACTTCCACACTCACAGTGCAATGGCATTGCTTGTGTGTTTGTTCTTTTTAAGGTGGTGCCTTGAATGACACAGTCCTTTTGGGGGAGTGGATGGCCACTGGGCTGATGATGGCAAGGCCAGCAGGTCCTCACCCTGGAAAAGAAAGCAGCACGCATGCAGCTGTCCACGCTCACAAACTCAGTCTCCAAGGCTGCTGCTGCCGGGCAGGTCGGCCTTGTCCTGTAGTGGCCACGTGTACTTGTTGTCCACCCCCTCTCTCTCTCTCTCTCACACACACACACACACACACACACACACACACACCACCCTTAGCATAAGCTCAAGGCCTCCTCTGTCCGCAAACAAAAGCTTTCCGGGGCCCCTCTCTCCCACCTCTGCTGGCCATTAATGATCTTTGTCTCCACATAGTTGCTTCTTTCACGTCAGGGAGGTCACACTGACTGACTGACTCACTGACACCATTCAGCAAGGTTTTCAAACTCGTTTCAGGTGCAGCCGTGTTGTGGTTCCGTGTTGGGGTTTTCACAGCATCTGGTTTCCTTGACCCTTCTGCTCCTGCCCCCCCACCCCTCACCCCCCATATAGCAATCAAAGGGGGGGTTGCTAAAAGTCCAAACCCAACCAGTCACTTTCCTACTTCAATCCTTCACCACTCCCCAGTGCCCTTGGGGAGGGGAGTGGGGAGGGGGAGAGGGTGAGCCAGATCTTTGACTAACATTCTGGGCTCCGGCTGGCCTCCATGTTCCCCTGCAAGGCCTTTCCTTCTCCCCTGTAGCCTGCCCTGAATAGTCCCAAAGCTTTAGGGTGCATGAGTTTCACCTAAGCAGCTTGGTAAAAGCGTGCGTTTCCAGAGCCTGGTAGGGGGTGGGGCTGCAGTTTGAAAATACGGGCAGCTCTGTGGGCCAGAGACAGACTTTCTGCTCCTGGAGCGGGCTAGTCTCAGGCACCACAGGGCAGTTCTATTCTGCCTTATGGGCTGGAGAGCGAGTGTTCCTTCTTAGAGGAGCTGTGTGGCAGAGTGGACAGCTCACCCACAAGGTCAGTGGTTCAAACGCACTCAGTCGCTCCTCAGAGTCTCTGTCTGCAGAGACCAGCAGCCTCGGAAGCCCAGGGGGCAGCTCTTCTCTGTGTCATCGGGTCCAGAGTAGTGGGAGAGTGCATGATCCCCAGAGGCCTGAGTCAGTCTGTCTGGGATGCCCTCCCCCACCCCATGGGAATTCCCACCGTACCAAAGAAGGAGAGTCACTTCCCCTCTAATCCAGGGCACCGGGGGGGGGGCGGGGGGGGGGCGGAGAGTGGCTAGATTCCAATGTTACATCTTAAACTGCCGCTTTCGCCCCTGGTGTGGCTTTGCCACCTTGGAGTGGTGGCAGCCCTTGTGTCGTGGCTCAGTGGAATAAAGCCCAGCCTGGTTCTGTGCCATCCCATCATCAGGGGGTCACTGGCTGATCTTCCAAAGCAGATCCCCAGGCCTTTCCTCCGAGTCTTTCTTAGCTCAGAGGCTCTGCTGAGCCCTGTCTGCGCCAGAGCCACACAAGTGTCCAGTTACGGTGCATGGGCACACTGGCCAGGCCCTGAAGCTGGGCTCCTGCTGGGAAGATGAGACTTCTACTCCTGAGCTCACTGACCCCTCTCCCCATCTTAGGAGCCAGTCGTGACCCCAGTTGTGGGGCCAGGCTCTGTCCCAGAAAGTCTTTTCCGAGCAGGCCAAGGCTGAGGTGGCCCACACAGCACCCCTCCCTAAACGCCACTCGACATGCCTCGTGACGCATTAAGGTGCGTGAGCAATAGGGAGGCCGCTTTGGAAAACAATTTGGCAATTTTTCAGACAGCCAAACAGACACTCGCCAAACCGCCCTGCCATCCCACCCTGCAGTATTTTGCCTGAGAGTGCAGGCCCCAACACGGGCCGTACACATGGGACTGGCACAATGCTCCTTCGTAACAGTGCCAACCGGGAAGCCACCCAAATGGGTGTCCCCGGGAAGCGGGTAAGCGAGCCAAGTGCCACCCGCCGATGCTGCTCAGAGACCCAGCAGATGCTGCTGACGGCAGTCACCCTCTGGATGGGCGCAGGGGGTCAGACGCTGGGCACACGGTTCCCTTTCTATGCAGTTCTGGAAAAGGCAGCGCTAAGCCACAGTCTGAGAAAGCAGGTTGTTGGCACGATCCAGGGGCTGTGGCTGTGGGGATGGGCAGTGGAATGAGTTTTCTGGGGGTGACCTCAGTTCCCTCTTCACTACGATCGCAGTTTACAGGGGTGTCTGCACTCGTCAAAAGCCCCAAAGCTGTGCACTCCACTGAGACCTGCAGGCGCGGGCAGAGAGCTCGCCAGAGGGCACAGAGGAAGGAGGAGGCCTCCATCTGCAGGGACGCAGAGCTTCTGCTAAAAATCCCTTACACGGAGTCGACACGTCGCAGAGCGATCCTCTGGATTTCAGGGAGCCCCATCGTCCCGCCTCGGAGCGACTGGGGGGTCTCGAACAACTGGCCTTTCAGACCGCAGCCCAACATGCACCGATTTTGCCACCAGGGCTCCTGGGAGTTTCTGTTCTGGACGGGAGAATCTGGGAACCAATCAAATGGAGCAGCCGTGTCATGAATGTGATGCAGGGCCTGGGAAGATGGGTGGAATGACGAATGGCTCGTGGCATCTATACAGATCCGTCGGAAAGTCCTGCTGCTGGCTTCCAGTTCTGACCGGCCCGCACAAGCAGCACACCATTAAACGTGTCTCTGGAGTTAGCGGGTGGCTGCAGACAAGTCCTCTGGTCTCTGACCTCGGCCTTCCCAGAACAGGTCCGATCAAAACAGTGGTTCTGAGAGGATCTGCTGGGCCCAGACGTTCTCAGACTCACTGCCACCAGTTCTCTCCGACTCAGTGACTCTAAAGGACACTCAGAACCCTCCCCCACCCCCACCCCCCGGTTTCTGAGACTGTAACTCTTCACAGGGCAGAAAACCTCTTCTTTCTCCCCAGGAGCAATTGGTGGTTTCAAACTGCCGACCTTGCACTTAGCAGCCCTTTTTTTTTTTTTTACTTTTGGTTTTGGGGCGTCACTGCCCTCTGGTGGTGGGAGTAGGAGGCCCAGCCTTTGCTCCTGTGAGCTGGAATTGAACCTCCATCCCAGTGGGCCTCAGTCCCGCGCACAACCACTACGCCACAGGGGCTCAGCCCAGCAGCCCATTTTGAGAGTAGAAAGGGAGTGACTTTGACAGGTTTTCTCCAAGGGAAAATCTTGGGGGCTTATTAGAAAAATGGAAAACTGTGTTGGTTGTTGAGAACAAGCGGGGCTGGAGCAGAGACCCAAAGCCCATCTGTAGACAGTGGAACAGTCCCCCCACAAAGGGCCCATGGGGAAGGGAAGAGTCACCAGGGTGCAGCCAAACATCCAGGAAACACATCCTCTTCCTCTGGTTCCTCGAGGCTTCTTCACCCCCAGTACCATGACCCCAGCGCTGCTTCCCAACTCAGACCAGACTGGAACATGTACACAGGTCTAGAAAGGGATGTACACAGAATCCAGGAACGGGAGTGGGAATAGCAATACCAGAAGGGTAGGGGAAATGGGGGGAGAGGAAGGGGAAAAAGGGAAACGGATCCCAATGACCGACACATAACCATACTTCCCTCTACAGGGGGAAGAACAACAGAAACCATGGGGGAAGGGAGGCAGTGGTTGGTGAGAGAGATGAAAATAATAACAATTTCTAATCCTTCAAGGGGCTATGGGGATGGGGTGGAGGGAAGGAAGTATAATGTATGCTTTATCCAGGGTTCGTGAGGGAGGGCAGGCGGAGGAGCAGGGGGGAAATGGGGAGCTGGTATCAAGGGCTCAAGCAGAAAGAAGAAAGCGGCTTGGAGACTGGTGCCGGCGGCACGTGTGCAGGTGTGCTTGACACATGGGTGCATGCATGGATGGTGGTGAGAGCTGGGAGACCCCCAATAAAAGCATTTAATTTAAAAAACTGTGTGGGTGAGACAAGTGATGGTTGTCACAACCCCCACCCCCCAATCATGACAATGACCTTTCTCGTTCTTAGAGGGCAGCCAGGGCTGTCCTAGGAGTCCTTCATAAGGGGCATCCCTTAGCCCCCCACAGCGCTGCTCTCCCCCTCCCGACTCCTCTTTGTTCACCAAATGCCAAGAACGTTTCAGAGGAATGCGGCGTGCTCCCTCGAGGTTGTCAAAAGTGCTGGCGTGAGGCGTGCTTTGACGTGGTGTGCATCAAGGGTTCTCCAGGGAAGGCTTGGAGAGGTGGAAACCCCACCTTCAGAGGACTGGAGACCTCGGAGGAGGACATGCTAAGAAACAACCGCTTCATGCTTTGAAAGTTTTGCTTTAATCAAAACCCCAAACTCCCCGAGCCTCGAGCCTCGTAGTGACCCAGGCGACAGAGCAGACCTCCCGCTGTGAGTACCCAAGGCTGCAAACCCTGAAGGGAGGGAAAGCCTCCTCTTGCTCCTGAAGAGGGGCTGCTGGTTTCGAACTGCCAACCTCATGATTAGCTGCCCAACGTGTAATCCGTTCCCTGCTTGTTCAGTAAAGGCTTTGTGATTTTGTAACAATGCTTTCTTTACTGGCCCCCATGTATTGGCTGCAACTCAAATACATATACAAACCCACCTCCTTTAACTACATTTAAAATGGATGTTATGTTTTTTTTGGGGGGGGGGGGGACATCACGGCCCTCTGGTGGGAGTAGGAGGCCCAGCCTTGCTCCTGGAGAGCTGCTGCTGGATTTGAACCACCAACCCAGTGAGACGCAGTCCCACACACAACCACACGCCACCGGGTCTCAGCCCCAGTTGTTGTGTTAGTCTGGGTAGACTACAGAAACAAATTCATTGGCACTCATGTGTAAGAGAGAACTTTATATCAAAGAGTTTTTGTATAAGAAAAGGTCCCAGCCCCAGTCCAGATCAAGTTCTTAAGTTCGATATTAGCCTATATGTCTGATACCAGTTTATAAATTCTTCAGACTCATGCGACACAGGCAAGGACGCCGTGTGCAGGAAGATCACAGGCCTGCGGGTGGAAAGTCTTGTGGGTGCAGCAGTGGTGAATGCATCTCAGCCCTGGTGTGGGTCTCCAGGTGGCTCCTCCAGCTGCAGGCTCTGGCTCCTGCAGCATCACCCCATGTGACTTGACAACAGGAATATCTCACAGGGAGAGTGTCCAGGGAGGAAGACAGGAGTCCCCAGAACCCTCAAGAGAAGGCCATGCCCACACAGAGACCCCATTGGCTGTGACCCGATTGACAGGCTAGACTCCACCACTTCCCTCAAGGTGACAGGAGATTATGTGACTGCCACAGGGGTATGTAGGATAGACTCATCCAAAAGCATGTCGTGGAAATCAGGGGCTCAGAACGAGACTCATCAGTACTCACCGACGCTCTAGGGATGCAGACCGAGGGACAGAACCACATAAATGCCAACGACTGATGACGGGAGACGTGAAACTGTGGAATACTATGCAGCCCTAAAAAGGAACATGGTGTAGACCCATGCGACAGCATGGACGGATCTTGAAGACAGCAGACTGGGGGGCATGAATAAGCCAGACCCCAAAGAGCAAAGACTGTTGGAGCCTGTCCCCATGAAACATCAGGTACAGGCTGGTGCATCAACAGGACAGGAGAGTGGTCAGCGGAGTCTGGGGAAAAGGCGCCCCGGGCCAGCGGTCACACACTGAGCTGTAAACTGCAAGGCCGGGAGTTCGAAACCCCCAGCTGCCTGTAGGAAAGGGACAGAGCCCTCTACCCCTGTGAAGAGGCACGTCGGGGAGCTCACAGGCACAGCTCCACCCTGGCTGGCGAGGTCACAAAGAGTTGGAACCGGCCTGATGGCAGTGAGTTTGTTTTGTTTTTTTAGGGGCAGGAGGGAAGTGGGTCGGGGGCTTATTGCTCAGTGGGTACCAAGTTTCTGTTTGGCGTGATGGGAATCTGGGGAAACTGCATGTGGACTATGTGACTAGATTGCCGTGGAGCTCCACCTTTCTAAGGCTGCGACCCTTTCCCACAGTGCCTCATGGGGTGGTGACCCCCTAGCCAGAAGTCTACTTTCATTGGTACTTCATCACTGTCATTTTGCTACTGTGATGACTTGACGACCCTGTGAAAGGGTCATGCGACCCCCAAAGGGGTCACACAGGTTGAGAACCACTGAGAGGCTTAATGCCATAGAATTACATGGCCCCAAATAGTTAAAAAGGCACATCTTACATACAGAATTCTACCACGATAGGAAATAGCTGGCTTTTCTTGTGTTTTAATAGTCTCAGTAAGAAACACACCAAACGATGTGCCAACGTTCTCGTCTTTGAGGCCATGAGAGAAGCAAGGGTGCCAGTGAGGGGGTGGGCATCGTGGGTCCTTCCACGAAGGAGGGGGAAACCAAGTCCAAGCATTTGCCCGGTTCCTGCCAGGAGACCCGAGAAAGTGGTTGAGTCTCGGCCAGTGAGCTGGTGGCTGAAACGGGGACAGAGAGAAAATGACTTTTCCCTTGATGCCTTCCTCACACCTGTGTGTACCATCACCCCCCACGACAGATTTAAAATTTTAAAGAAGAGGCTGAGCCCCAGTGGCGTAGTGGTTGTGCGCGGGACTGCGGCCCACTGGGATGGAGGTTCGATTCCGGCTCCCAGGAGCAAAGGCTGGGCCTCCTACCCACCACCAGGGCAGTGATGCCTAAAAAAAAAAAAAAAAAAATTTAAAGAAGAAAATAAGGATTCCATGAATACCCATTGCCCTACTTCTGACTCTGTCTACAAATATGCATTAAGCACCTGCTGTATCCAAAAGGCCCTGGTGCTGTAGTGGGCTACGCCTTACAGCTCACTGCAAGCTCAGCTGTTCGAACCCCACAGCTGCTCCGTGGGCCAAAGACGAGGCGGGGGCAGTTCCTCCTGTCCTGTAGGGCTGCCAGAAGTCCAAATCGACTCCACCAGGCAGTGGGTTGGCTTGGGTTTGTTGGGAGCATGGTGGTGAAAGAATGGACTGAGTTTTTGTCCCCGTGGGGCTGTGACGGGAAGGGGGACTTGATGGTGACAGCAAAGGACAAGAGGCAGGGATCCTCCCTGGTCAGAGACTCTCCAGCCTGGATTACTGCTGGTCCAGGATCCCACGGTCAGGACGGCTCTCCCACTGGCCAGCAGAGTCCTGTCCCACTGGACATCCGTCTGTGCGTGGTCGATCCTCGGTCTCCCACCTTGCTCCTGCCTCCCGTCTGACAGGGTGTGCGGGTGGTGGATGGTCCAGTCAGTTCTGGTTCCTAGAGATCCGATGTACACAGACACAGCCCTGTCTGGTCAGGTTTAGCTGGGGCTCCGGCTGCAACCACCATATCAAGGGACCTTGTTGAGGGGACTCCTCTTCTGCTTTGGCCTGCTGCCCTCTTTCCAGGGACTGGCCTCTCCTGATGACAGGTCCAGGCACTCAGAACAAAGTCTCCTGGCTTCTAAGGAGCGCTCTGGACACATTTCTTTCCGAGGCAGCTCGGTTTGTTCTTTGGTCACGTTCCATGGCGTCCGGCCATCTTCACGTGCCTCGCAGGGTCAGATGTCCTTGGACAGCATGATCCACACTTAAGGAGACCTGGGATGTTGGCTCATCTGTCCTTTGCTCCCCAGGGAGCCCGCCAGTTGCTCTGAGGGAGAGAGGGGAGGCTCTGTGCTCCCTGTGGAACCCCCGGGGCAGTTCTGTCGTTAGGAGCTGGACGCCACTTGCTGGCGGTGAGTTTTGGCACACTCTGGGCACATAAGAGGCCCACCCAGTGGAGCAGGTGTTCCACTTTCTGTTCTTTGGCCCTGAGGGACCTGTGGGTAGGCATCTAACTGCTCGCAGGGCTGTCCGCGGGAGTCTTTCCAAGCAAGGCCCCTGCAGGGGCAGTAAGATGTGGCAGCCCGGTTCGCAAAGACCATCCCCTCTGGCTCTCTCTCTCTCTCTCTCTCTCTGTCGCAGGATGGGGGCATCATACGGGACCCGAGCCGCAGGCTTGGTCTTGGTGTGGCTTTTGTGAATCTCAGTGGCCACATCCTGGTGCTGGCTCACTCTGAGCCAGCCTTGTAAATATGCATGAGCATGCAAATATGTTCACTGGGCCACCATCCACCTCACTCCTTGAGAATGCCCGTCCCACACGGGCGGGGCCCTGGGCTGGTTTGTTTGTCTGGTTACCAGCGCCTGCCTGACCCAGGATGGGCCTGGCACAGAGCTCTGCAGGGGGTGGGGGGTGCAGTCTGGTCCTGGGCAGGAGCACGAGGCTCTGTCTAGCCGGGGAGCAGCGTCGCCCACCCTGACGCTGGCGCCCACCCCACCTCTTGGGGAAACCATCCAGGGGGACGCCACCTTGTTGGGGGATGGGGGTGGGGGTGGGAACCAAACCGAGCTCAGTGCCGTGGAGTGGACTCTGGCTCACAGTGACCTCAGAGGACAGGGCCGATCTGCCCCTGGGTGTTTTCGAGAGTGCCACTCTGCGGTGTGAGAAAGTCTCGTGTTTCTCCTGCTGCCCGGCTGGTGGTTTTGAACCGTGGACCTTGAGGTTCGCAGTCCACAGCGCCCCCTGCAGGATTCCGGGTTGAGGGGGAGAGCCGGAGCAGGGGGGGCCGATCCATCGTACCAGCCTTGGGGCAGACTCAAGCCCATGGTGGAGCTGCTCGAGGGTGTCTCCTGGTGACTGGGTGTCACCATCTGTGAAGCAGGAGCACGATGCATGGCACGTCCTCACAGTGTCCAGTGCCGGCGGGGCCATTCCAGCTCAGAGGGACCCCAGATAGGGTTTCGGAGGCTGTGGGTCTGTATAGCCAGGTTTGAACCTCTGACTTTAGCAGTCCAACGCTCACCAGGAGTGTAATGTAATCCGTTATCATAAACTGCAGCTTAAGGTGTACCGCTAACTCAGAGTCTGGATGTTGGACTCCGGCACTGCGAGGACGCAGTTCCCATTCTCCAAGCTTGAGGCGGGGCTGGGCCGGGCCCCCTACAAGGCTCGAGGGGAACCCCATCCTTCCTTGCCTCATCCAGCTTCGGGGGCTCCTGGAGTTCTTGGACTGTGGCGGCCTCACTCCTCTGCCCCTTTCTCCCGGGCCCTCCGTGGGCCTCAAGCTCCAGCTGCCTCTCCCTCAGAAGGACACTCGCCATGGGACTTAGGGCCCACCTTACTCCTCGGGCCTCGGGGTGAGAGCCAGGCTGCGAACCGCAGGTCAGCCGCTCCTCCGGAGAAAAATGGACCGTCGATTCCCACGGGGCAGTTCCTCCCTGTCCTGCAGGGTGGCTGTGAGTCAGAGGGGCTCCACGGCCGGGAAGGTCCTTGGCTCGCTTGGTGTTTCAGTCCCGGTGTTGCTTGAACAGAAGTCCCGCGTGTGCTGGCTTTAAGGACAGATGCTTACTTGTCTAGGAGGCTGGGAGTCGGAATTCGGGGCTCCAGCTCCGGGGGAAGGCTCTCTCTCTGGTCTCTCGGGGCTACGCCCTGCTTTCCGTTTGACCTCTACTCCTAGGCTCCGAAGTGCTCTTGTGGTTTCAAAAGTCCCTCCTTATTGGTGCCTGCTCACTTAATTGCTATTTAATATGGCTAATGAAATTGATTTAAGACCCCCTCTAACACTGCCTCATCAATGGAACAAACCCATGCGTGAACGGGATGATCGCCATGGACATAAGGCTGAGAATCTACCACACCGTTCAGTCCCGACAGTCCACCCTCTGGTGGACAGTCCACCCCACCCACCCCTCCCCCCACACCAGATTCGCTCCCCTCTCAATGCAAGCACATTCACCCCCTCACATTATTAAATCCGATTTAAATCAACGCCCAGGCCAGGATCTTCTCTTTGGGGTCATTCTAACAGGAGTGCAATTTTGTCAGCGGATTCTTGGTCTTCATCGATGGACCTGTGGCATCGTGCGTGCACGTTGGGGTGAGGCGAGCAGAAGGTGGCACTTGCACTGCAGATGGAGAAGTGGCGGGGAAAGGGGGCGCAGTGGGCACCCACCACGTCTCACACCCAGCAGACCAAATGGCATTAGCTCTCCAAGCGTCTGCACTGTCTGGGCCAGGGGCTGCTGCCCTCATGACTCTGCTCACCCTCGGGTGCCGGTGGAGGCCCCTCGGCCCTGGGCTTAGATGCTATTGCTGTGTCCACCCATGTCAGCTGCCTGGGCTTCAGATGACCCTCTCCTTCCCATCTGAGAGACAACCCCACCGCTTCACCCGTAGAAGGGTTCTTCCTCTTGGTCATTTGGTTTCACTCAGCTTTGTGGGGCTGTGGGTCGCCCTCTTGACCCTTCTGCAACAGCCCCACAGCCCAGACCAAACTGGTAGGGGTCCGGCTCCATGAACCCAGGAAGCCAAGCAGGTAATGGCTCCACTTTTTGAAGAGCCCAGCTTCCCTTGCTCCTCCCCACCGCTCTGCCGACCACTGCGTGGTCTCGGGTGGGGCTGGCCTTTTTCTTTTCTCGGAGGACACACGTGTGCGCGATCGCCCCTGTGACATGTTTCCTGCCTGAAGAATCCCGAGTCAGACAGCGTCTCCTTCCCTTTGCCCTGTCTCTGTCCCCTTCCGTCTGAGCTGTTCGGTTTTCTGTCCTGGTGGGTGGGGACCTCCCACCCTTGAACAAAAGCTTGGGTCACCCAGGACCTCAGTGAGAGTTTCAGGGCGTGTGTTCAGTCAACAGGATTTTCCGCATTTTAAAGTTCTGGTTTCGTTTTGCACCATTCATTTGGAAGCCCGTTTCTTTTCTGTTGAATTTCCTTGTAAGCAAGTGAAGGCCCTCGGCCCCTTTAAGAGGTTGCTTAGAAACCCCTCAGTCAGACACCCGGGTTCATTCTTAGGAGTTCTGCCTTCAATCATCTGAACAGAACTTAAACCAGCTTTTTACCACGGCATAGACTGCATCACCCTTCCTCCACGATCTAATCACGTGTTCATCTTTTCCACTCGCAGCTCGTCCTGAGGCAGTTACTGTCCCCATATCTCCCAGCGTTCTGACGATGGCCCATCTGCTTCCTCTCAGGTGATGGGGACTTCTTTTACGGCTCTCCTCCCTCTTCCTGAGCCCTCCACAAGGGCCTGTATCGTCCATAATTCTACCAACAGTCTCTTCAAGGCAAGCTAGGTCTTTACTAGCAGACACCCGAAGACTCTTCCATCCTCTGCCAACACCCATTCCAGAATCACTTCCACACTTGAAGTGTTAGAGCAGCACCCCGCTGCTTTGGTACCAATTTGTCTTTGGTATCTTGTACGCCTGTAGCAGAAACCCTACCAGTGGGTGTTTTCTTACTTTTGGCCTTTATTTTTTGGGGGGCAGGGGGGACATCACTGCCCCCTGGTGGGAGGGGGAGGCCCAGCCTTGCTTCTGGAGAGCTGCTGCTGGATTTGAACCACCAGCCCAGGGGGCTGCAGTCCCGCACACAACCACTACGCCACCGGGGCTCAGCCCCTTTTGTCCTTTATGTTTGAAACGAACTTTGATGTCAATAAAGAATCCAACTGCGCCCCACCTTTTCTTGTGTGTCTCTTTAAGCCAAGCAGACCAAGGCTGAGACCCACGGTTCAAACCCAAGACTGAGACACCAGGCTCAGATCCAAGATTTAGATCCGAGATTGAGAGCGTGGCGGGCAGGTAAGGGGTCTGGGGGGCTTTTAAGGCTGTGAGCGCATTCTTTTTTTTCATTGCTTGTTTTACAGAAAAATGTATTCCGTGTAGTTGCATGGCCCAGTGATGAGACCCAGGCAACCTTACTCTGGTAAATGTGCCCCCTGTTGCCCCACACTTCCGCTCCTCCTTCCCTCTGTTACTTCCTGTCTCCCCGGCTCCCCACCTCTGCCCTGGCCCTGGCCTCCTGGTGGTCTTTACAGTCCTATCCTTTGATGTGAATGCCACGTGTCTTTTTTGTTTCTCTTTATAATAGTGGTGCCATTAAATGTCGTCACACGTTTGACCAAGTGTGCGAAACACGCTAGCCTCGTCCTGTCCACGTCTTGCGGTGTTTAGCAGCAGCTTTGTTTCCCGTTGGTGCCTCGCACTCCGCTGCATGGCTGACTGTCCCAGAGTGTGTTCGCCCCGTGCCTCTGTCATGGGAGTTTGGGGTCCTTTCCATCTTGTTGCTATTGTGGAAGTTGCAGCAATAAACGTAGCTGAGTAGAGGTCTGTTCCTGTTGTAGTCTTTTGTTTTTTAAGTGTAGATCCAGTGGATGAATTGAAGGAGCCTCTGATAAGTGTCTTGTCATCTGTTTCAGGAAGCACCATACTGACTTCCACGGGAGCTGTACAATTCTTTTTCTTTTTAGGCATCAGTCTTTCTTGTGTGTGTGTGTGTGTGTGTGTGTGTGTGTGTGTGGCATCACTGCCCTCTGGTGGGAGTAGGAAGCCCAGCCTTGCTCCTGGAGAGCTGCTGCTGGATTTGAACCGTCAACCCTGTGGACTGCAGTCCCGCACACAACCACTGCGCCACCAGGACTGAGCCCAGGAGCTGTACAATTCTACAGACCCACCAGCAAAGTGTGATGTTCCAGTCCCTCTACCTCCTTCCCAGCATGCACTACTACTGAATTTGGCTAAGAGTCGGGGTGAGATGCTATTTCATTTGTATTTCTCTTACTGCTGATGAACGTGAACATTTCTTTATGGCTTTGTTGGCTGCCTGGATGTCCTCATTGGTAAATTGCCTGTTTTTTGCTTTAAATCATTTTATTGGGGGCTCTTACAAACCATATATTAATTGTATCCGACATATTTGCATCCTATTTATGTATTGTGCCAACTTTTGATTGGGTTATTTGTATTTTCCACATTATGATGCTTTCATTTCCTGTAGATTTTTGAAACTAGCCCTTTCTTTGATTACTGAATCCTCCCTACCCCCTCTATGAGTTCTAGTTTAACTTTTTTTAAAACATTTATTTCCTGCATCACTGCCCTGGTGGGAATAGGAAGCCCAGCCTTGCTCCTGGAGAGCTGCTGCTGGATTTGAACCGTCGACCCTGTGGACCGCAGTCCCACACACAACCACTGTGCCACCAGGACTCAGCTCTAGTTTAATTCTCTTGATGAAATCTTTTGATGTGCATAAATGTCTTATTAGTAGGCCCCAGTCCTTTCTTTTGTCTTCTAGAGTGGTTATTTTTCATTATATTTGGTGGTACGTTTACGTCTTGTCATGGCCCCTAAGTTTGTCCCTATGTTTTCACTGATGAGATTTATGGTTCTGGGGATTATTTTGGTCTTAATCCATTTTGAGTTCATTTCCATACTTGGTGGCAGGGATGAGTTGTTTCATTCTTTTGCAGGTGAAGATTCATTTTCCCAGCACCATTAAAAAGGTCACCTAGGCTGAGCCCCGGTGGCGTAGTGGTTGTGCGCGGGACTGCGGCCCACTGGGACGGAGGTTCATTTCCAGCAGTGGGGCTGGGCTTCCTACTCCCACCACCGGAGAACAGTGATGCCGCCCCCCCCCCCCCCAAAAAAAGGTCACCTCTTTCCCACTTAATATTTTCGTGTTCTCCCCAAAATTAGGTGTCGATAGGCAATTGGTTGTACTTTTGGGTTCTCAAGTCTAACCCATTGGTCTTCTACCTATCATTGTATCAGTACTAAACTTTTTGATCACCATGGCTAGAGGATGGCTTTTAAAGTCTGAGAATGAAATGCCTCCTCCTGAAAACAAAAATTTTTTGGGTTTGGGGGGGCATCACTGCCCTCAGGTGGTGGGAGTAGGAGGCCCAGCCTTTGCCCATCGAACTGGGAGGGAGGGCCTGTCTGTCAGAGGGCTGGTATTCTAGACCTCGCCGATGGTCTCTGCAGAAAGGACTGCTGTTCATGCTCATCATGCTTCCTGGTGCTCCCAGTTAAGCGCTCAGCCACTGCGGGAGAGGTGGGCAGGACAAACGCCAGCGGGGGACTGATGGGCCTCTGCTCTGGGGGCTGAGCCGCCCCAGACACCCTGCCGCTGGGACGGGCTGCACAGCACAGAGCCCCACATCTCCTAGAGCTTGTGACTTCGACTGCTGGCCGGTCACCATTCTAGATGGCCTCCTCCCAACCCAGCAGCTTCCGGCTCACAGATCTTGGTGAGGTGTCCTGTGCGGGCATCCCCACTGGCACTCCCGTGGGGCAGAAGGCCCGCCCTCCTGCCGCTCCCTCCCAGACCCAGAAGGAAGTGGCAAAAACAGACTCTCCGGGCACCTGTGCACATGCCCGCCAGCCCTGGTGGGCATGCTTCTGCAGATGCCCCCTTCTCTCCTCTGTGTGGGTGGGGAATGCGGGCTGCTTGGCCCAAGGAGCTGGTCTTTGGTGTGGTTCCAGAGCCTCCCGTGTCATCTTTCCGAGGACCACGGTGGCTTTGATGAGGCCTCCGAGCTGCTCCTGGGATGAAGGCTGGTGAGGTCACGGCCCCAAGGCCCTCTGGAGATGTCCCCATGTCCCTGACAGGCAGGGAGAACCGCCCAAACCCCACAACACCCACCAGGCGGGTCTCCCTGCCGCACAGCCAGGCGCCATTGTGGCCCTCTCTGACTTCACCCGCCCTGTCCCTTATCCTCTGTGCCCTAAGGAAGCTGTTCTTGTCTAATCCCCTGACCCCTGCTACCCAAAGGCCGAGTGTTCAGAAACCTTTTAAGCATAAGTGAGGAAGAGCAGACGTTTAACTGTTCTGTGGGAGCGAAACGTGCATGTTTTTAGCTCCCACAGTCCAAACATGAAACCACACTAGCAAGCAGTGGTGGTCTCTGCTCCCGTCGAGGCTGCCGTGGCTGGCGGCTGAGGCACAGAGGGGAGGCAGGTCCTGGAGAGGGCCAAGCACCCGCAGTCCAGGCAGACATTGCTTGGGGAAAGCTCGCTGCCAAGTAAACACTGAACGCTAATTCCACTTTTCTCGGTAAAACGAAAACTCCCCAGGCTGAGCCCCGGTGGCGTAGTGGTTGTGCGCGGGACTGCGGCCCACTGGGATGGAGGTTCAATTCCAGCTCCACAGAGCAAAGGCTGGGCCTCCTACTCCTACCACCTGAGGGCAGTGATGCCCAAAACAAAACAAAAAACTGCCCTTGGATGTTTTGACTGTTAATGGACAACAGTGATGTGTTTCCTAAAAGTCAAGCAGCAAAGGGTAAACTTCCAAAAAGTGGGGGCCACTGTGACAGTCACGTGCTTATGTTAATTTCATGATTGAGATGTAGGGGTGGAGTCTGGCCTGTTAATCTGGAGATAGCCATTGAGTAGCCAATGAGGCCTCCGTGTGGGCATGGCTTTCTCCTGAGACTTCTGGGAAATCTCGCGATATTTCCCTTGTGGAGATGAGAAGTTATCTCCCCACTTGTTTGGAGTTAGTCTCAGAGACAACGAACTATGGCTAAGACAAGATGGCAGCGTCTGGGGAGCTGAAGGAGCTGGAGAAGCCACGTGGACGCCCGCCAGCGCTGAGTTTCTTCTACCACCACAGGATGCTGTTGATGGACCCTGAGTCCTGGAAGCGAGGAGACCCCTGGCAGCACCGGGACTCTGCACCCACTGACCTGTGACTTCGTGAGTCGGAAGGAGACTTCAAAGACTAGTATCGGGCATATGGACTAACATTGGACTTATAACCTTGGACTGGGCTGGGCTGTCAATGTCCCATTCCTCTTGTATATAAACCTTTTCCTTAGATCCATATGCGAGTCTATGCATTTATTTCTCTAGCTTACCCGGACTGACAGTCACTGTACACATTCTAGAACCCCAAGTCACGAGGCGTCAGATAGCAAGTGGAGGGCGGGCGGGGGTTGTGGGGATGAGTCTAGGGCTGGCATTCTGAATAATAAAAAAGCGAAACACCCCAAACCTCACTGTCGTCGAGTCTATTGTGACAAGGGAGAACTGCGTCTCTTTATGGGAGGGAAAGGCGTGTCTGGGTCACGGGCACTCCCACGTTTGGGAGTGAGTCCGCCCGACGTGGCCGCTGGAGGGCCTTGTTGTTCATCTCGTGGGTCTGAGCTGGCGCCGGCTGGTGAGGGGCAGACAGGCTGCCTTGGCGTCGGAAGTGTCGGAAAACCTAATCCAACCCTGAGTCAGTTCATCCTGACTCCCTCACAGTGGTCCTGCCCCAAGGACACCCCGGGGCTTTCCGCCCATGTTGCACTCCCAGGCCAGGACTGCCCCGTGTTGCTCGTGGGGAGGCTCGTGGCTTTGAACTGGAGACCTTTGGGTTAGTAGCTGGTGCTTAATCACTGCACTGAGATAAAGGCTGCATTTCCCAAAGCTACAGCCAAAGGCAATGGGGCGACCTTGGGCCCCTCTGTGAGGGTGAGTGCACACCGTCCACAGGGCCTTGCTCTGAAGACAGGGGGCATCGGAGACATGGAGCTGAAGCCACACTCTCAGGATGAAGGGGCTGCAGAGGGGAGGGAGGAGTCTGGGCCTGGGGGCTTGGCAGGCTGAACTACATCACCCATCTTGCAGATTCAAGCGAGCGGCCTTGTAAAAATACCTGCTCCTGGACCCCATTCACTCTGGGGATGTGCTCTCTAAGTTCCCAGGGAACACGGAGGCTGCTGGCCCCAGCTGCACTTTAGAAACCATTCACTTAGCACCCTCTGTGTGCCACGGCTTTGCCCTTGACCGAGGACAGCGCTCCATGGGTCCTCCGTGGCTGATCTTACCACGTCCCCGCCACATCTTTAGGTGGACGCAGACCCCCACCCACCCCAGAGGCTGCACTGACCACCGGAACTACCCAAGGACTCCGTGGATTCGTCCCTTGGATTCGTCCCATGGAGGTGGACGAATCTGGACTCCAAAGCCCCAGGCTCTCAAAGACTGACCGTGGGCCACCTTCGGACGTGCCTCTGGAGGGCCTGACTGCCCGCTCCTGGCTATCAGGCGGGCTCGGCCTCGCTCACCTGACACACCCTACACACACGTCAAGAAAATGCTTTAATTGTAAAACTAACTTGAGGGGGAGGGCGGAGCTGGGCGAGGGGCCAGGAACCTGATTCTGCAGACAGTGGCTCTGCACCCCCCTCCCCGCCCACCGTCCTGCAGGGCAGGGGCGTCCACGCCCAGGCGGGCCGGGCTGAGTGTTACAAAACGGTCATATAAATAGATTTCTAGGAAAGGGGCGGCTGTCCAGACGCGCAGTTATCTTCTGCAGAGGCCATCGGAGGGCAGGGTGCTGGACCCTAACCCACACGTGCCCCAAAGGTACACAGGGCAAAGGGAAAAGGCCACTCCTTCAGACATTCATGATTGACCCCCACATGGCTCGGGGGCTGCAGTTCTGAGAGGCCCGCTCGCTGGGCCGACCATGCACACATGCACACGCACACGCACACACCCTTCCACAGCGCGCTCCCGGCCCCCGCAGCAGCAGGGTTCCAGTGATGGGGTGGCCGGCTGGCCTGGGGGTGGGGTGCGGCCGGGCGGAGGTTCTGGGCACACGCCCGCTGGCTCGCTGTTCTCCTGAAAGGTGGGCCGGGAGCTCAGTAGTGGGTCCCGCGCTCTGGGAGGGCCTCCCGGAGGTGAGGGCTGGCCCTGGCTGGCCTCCTTCGGGGCAGCAGGCTGGCCCTCGGGCCTCTTTGGTTCCGGGCCGGGCCTGGGCCTCATCTGGTGCGGTTCTGGCGCATGAGGGGCACGATGCTGGCGGGCGGCCCAGCCTTGGTCAGGAACGGGTGCTTCAGCAGCTCGGCAGCCGTGGCCCGCTGGCTGGGGTCCCGCACCAGCAGGCGGTCCAGAAAGCCCTTGAGAGATGGGGACACCTGTGGGGACAGGGGACAGGCCCAGGACTGAGTGCCAGCTCCACCCCCACTCACGGGGCAGACGGGCTGCCAGCCAGCACACCTCCGGCCTCTGGAGTGGACAGAGCCTGGTCTGTCCAGAGCATGGTAGGCGGAGAGGGAGGAAGCCAGCTTGGGCTCACTCCTGCCCCCTGGCCACCAGCATGAAAGCCCCGGTCAGCCCGGCTGCGGGAGCCTTTCCTGGGGCGCGCCCATCCCATGGAGGGGGCGCGGGGAGGGGGGCGTCACCTTGTGCAGGTTCTTCAGCCGGGGCGGCAGGTTGTCCCGAATCATCTTCATGGCCTTGAGAGGCGGCTCGTTGAAGTAGGGCGGCTCCCCATCCACCATCTCAATCACCATCACTCCCAGAGACCAGATGTCCACCTAGGGGGAGGGGGGGTCCTAGGTTTGACTTCTCTCAGTTGCCACCACCCCTCCCCCACCCCATGCCAGCCCCTCACCCAGGGAGCCTTCAGAGAACTGCTCCGTGCTTCTGCCCACCCAGTGGTGGCCCCTGCTGTCTGCTGCCCACACGGTCTCCCTCCTGCCTCCCGCTCCATCCTCCCTGGAGCCCAGGGCGGGACAGCTTATCAAGAGTTGGGGCACATGAGCCCCCGCCAATCCTGGGCCTTCTCCCCACACACCCAGAAAGAGTGGGCTGAGAGGCTGCAGAGAGGCCAGGGTCGTGGGGACAGACAGGCCCACGCTCTGCCGCAGCCCTGGACCAGCCGCTGTGCCTCGTCCATGGAGCTGGGCTTCTGTTCCAAGGAGCCCTCCCCATGGGGGAGCATCACGGGTTTCCTGGGCCAGGCACCTGTCGCCCGGGTGGCTGACTGCTGGGGGAGCCCTCAAAGCCAGGCCACGGCCGACGGGCTCAGAGCCGGCTGGTTGGCCGAGGGCAGCCAGGATGGCGGGCTGGGGCAGGGAGGGTCCTGCCTCTGAGAGGAGCAGCCTAGAGGCTGCCACTGGGCATTTCGCCTGGCTCCTTCCCAGAGAGGACACTCAATGTCCCCTTAAAATGCCTCCACCGCAGCTGCAGGTGACAGTCCTGGAAGCCTGCCACGCCGGGCCTGCAGCCACGTCAGCCCCACGTCTTGTCCCCATTGCCAAGTGCCAGGCCGCCTCAGAAGCAGTCCTGCACCCAGAGCAGGGGCTGCTTGGCTTCCGGCACGGAGTTCAGCCTCACCTCGGGCCCATAGGGGAGGCGGGAGATGAGCTCAGGGGCCATCCAGTATGGCGTGCCCACCAGCGACTTCCTTCTCGGCACCTCCTTGCTCACCTGGGCGCAGAACCCGAAGTCGGACAGCTTCACCTGGGGGTGGGGAAGCAGGGTCAGAGGCCTGTGCTGGAGGGGGTGAGCCGGGTGTCCAGCTGCGGGACCCCCTAGATCCCCACAGCACGCCCCAGAGTGGAGCCGGGGCCCTGTCCCCCCCATCCGCCCCGCCCCGCGGGAGCCCCCTCACGCGGCCGTCGTGGGTCAGCAGGATGGAGTCGCTCTTGATGTCGCGATGGATGACGCCCTGGGCGTGGAGCACGGCCAGGGCCTGCAGCACGGCCAGGCACACGGTGGCGATCTGCTCCTCGTTCATCCTGCGCGAGAGCACAGGGCATGAGGGCCTGCCCCCCGGCCTGGGCTCTAGGAGGACACCCCTGCCCGGCCCTACCTGGTGTGGGTGACGATGTCGGTGAGGGCGCCCCCCTCCAGGAACTCCATGACCACCCAGAGCTCGTCGCCCACCAGGTAGCTGTTGTACATCTCCACCACATGCTCATGCTGGTGCTGCCGCATGATGACCACCTGCGGGGGGAGCCGGCCCGCTCAGCCACAGCCCCACCCCCGGCCCCGGGCCTGGGAGCCCACAGCCTGCCAAGTGGCCTTCTGCGATGGCACCGACCGGTCGGAGGAGAGGGAGGTGGCAGCATGGGGCGGAGACAGGGAGGACGGGCAGGCCCAGCAGGGGTCAGAATATGGGCAGTCAAAGAAGGGTCCCTAGAGGGGAGAGTCTGAGCCCAGGGGCAACAGCCACGCCGCCCCAAAGGAGGGTCCCGTCTCAGGGTCGAAGGGCGTGAAGACAGACAGGCAGGTCGGCGAGCCCGAAGCCTGAGGCCCTGGAGGGGCCACGAGGGTAGGAGTGGGGTGGGGTCACATAGCCCGACCCCCGGTTCAGAAAGGCATCAAGAGGCATCCGTGAGGGGGGCTGGGGCAGCGAGGAGTGGGGGTAGGGGACACAGTGGGGCAGCTGGGGCCTGGGAGGTACTCCCAGGGTCTGGCCTGGGGTAACAGCTGGGGTTGCTGCAATAGGCCGCCAGAGGAGAAGTTTGGGGGGACACTTGGAGGTCCGCTGGGCTCAGGCAGGGCTGGGCAAAGGCGGAGGGAGGACCCCGGGCACCTCGTTGAAGAGCAGCTCGCGCCGCTGTTGCTTGCGCAGGCCCATCTTCTTGACGGCCACCAGGCGGCCAGAGCTGCGCACGGTGGCCAGGCACACCACGCCCGTGGAGCCCTCGCCGATCTTGATGAAGTTGTCCAGGTACGTGCGGGGGTCGCCTGGGTCCACCACCAGCTGCAGGGCCGCCCGGAACTGCTCGTGGGACACCCGCTGGGGCTCTCGCTGGGGCGAGCGCGGGCCCGGGGGACCAGGGGCCGGTGGGGCTGGGGGGGCCGCAGGGATGGACGTGGTGGAGGTCTGAAGGGCCAGCTGGGGCTCAGAGGCATGGGGGCCCAGCACCCCGGGGCTGGTGGTGCCTCGGGCTTGGGTGGTGGGCCGGGAGGAGGAGGAGGAGGAGGAGGAAGACTGGGGTCCGGCCAGCACCCCTGCAGATGGCCCGTTAGGGGCTCTGCTGTGAGACTCTCCCTGAAAGAGAAGAGAGAGGGGCGGCTGTCAGTGGACGCCCAGTGCTGCACCAGGAGGGGCCTGGCAGCAGGACAAACAGATGGTGATCAGGATGAGGTGGACGTGGGGGGGAGAGGGGAGGGGTGTCAGTTACCTGAGCACCACGGAACTGGTGGTCTGTGTCGGCCCTTGGGTACGTGTTAAAGGGCCGGCCAGCTGCCAGCTTCGCCCCGCTGACATCAGGCCCAGAGAGAGGGCGTTTGTCCCGGGAGGACTCCTGGGGTGCCCCCGGGCCCTCTCTGGAAGACTTGGGCCTCTTCTCCGGCCCCACCCGCCGCCTGTCACCACTGCCGCCACCTGCCTCGCTTCGCCCGGTGGCCCGGCCGTGGCCGCCTGCCTTCTCGGGGACCCCCCTGGCCCTGGCAGCTGGCTCCTCGGCCACCCCGTTTGGCTGGCGGGCACGGGCGGGGGGCGGGGGGCTGTCTCTCCGCAGGGAGTTGGAGCGTGTCACCGACATGTCCTCGAACTCGTCCAGCAGCAGCGTGAGGGCCCCATCCTTGACGCCTTTGCTGCCCCGCACGATGGTCTGGGGTCCGGGGGCAGCAGGGTGGGAGAGGGCAGGGGTGGACACACAGGAGGACACGAGGGACAGGACAACACAGCACAGAGACGGATGGAGACATGCCATGGAGTGATGAGGGCTGGGGAGCGCACAGCAGCCCCTCCGCAACCAAGAAGCCAGCCTGGGGTAGGGTGGGGGCAGGTGGCAGGAGGGTGACCCCTCGGGTGGGGCTCCCAGGCTGTGGCTGGAGGAGAGGGGCCAGCCTCGTCTCTAATCAGTGGGGAGCGAGGGAAATTACAGCTGCCATTTGGACCAGGGCAGGGCGTGGCCCTTCCCGCAGGCCAGCAGCAGGGGCTTGGGTGTGTGTGTGTGTGGGGGGTGACCCAGGGAGTCGGAAGGGCCCAGAACCCCAAGGAAGGAGGGGGCAGAGCGGGAGTGAGGGCAAATGCAGGCGCCAGGCAGAGCCCATCCATCATGACCACCACGCCCTCCTGGCCGAGGTCACCTCTCCCCACTACAAGTCTCCAGGACCGTCCTCCACTCCCGCCCCTCCACCTCCCAGGCTCTAAGCCTGCGCTGCTCCCTCAGGGCCTCCATACCTGCTTCCCGCCCCACTCACTTCAGTGAGGCCTGCAGGCCACCTGCACTCCCACTGGCCCCTGACCTCCCGTACCACCCTGCTTCCTCCGGGGCCCTGCCTAGTCCATGACCTGGTCACAAGGGTGGGCCCCGCTGTGTCCACTTTCAGACCCTGTGCGGCAGCATCAGGTACAGGGAGGAGCACAGAGGGAGCAGGGGAGGGCGGGCTGGGCATGGGCGCTGGGCACGGGGGTCAGGGAACGGAAGAGAACACGGCTCTCACAGCAACGCCCCCTCCAGCCCAGCGGGCCCCAGTGCCAGGTCTCAGGCCAGGCAGACCAGGGAGCAGACGTGGGAGTGAGGATGAGCGGTGGGGAGGGACTGGGGGTCTGAGGTCTTCGAGGACCAGGAAGTTCCAGGCCAAGGGCAGCAAAGGCAGGTGCTCAGGCCGGGGGAGCTGGTATAAATCAGGGCAGGGTTCCTGAATGGGGGGGTTACACTAAGCAGGGAGGTGAGAGGTGCCTGGAGGGGGGTGTGACTCGCCGCTCCCACTGAGCTCCAGGGCCAGGGGGGACCAGCTACTTTACCAAAAGCCACTGTGAGGTCTCCAGCCACAGTCAAGTGAGGCCAGTTCTCCCACCACAGACCCCACAGACTGGGGGGGAGGGTGCCCGCCTGGGAGAGGTGAGTCAGAGGCAGGTCCGCCCCTGGGCACCAGGCCAGTGCATGGCCACACCCACCTCCACCCACAGAGCGCCAACTTGGCCCAGACCAGAGTCCTTCCTGCTCAGGCTGCCCTCGGGGCCAAGTCCCTCTTCAGGGCTGCTTTCCCAGGCTCAGTGCCCACCCAACGTCAGGCCACTAGCACACAGGGGCGGGCACGGGGGCACCTCGGAAACAAATCACATCTCTTGTCATTTTGTACAAATGACAAGAAAAAATGCAAAATTCAAAAAACCCTTCAAACCCAGGGTTCTTGCCACGCACCCCCCTCCACCGAGGGTGGTCCGCCTCTTCCCCTCCCCTGCCCCCCCTCCCCCCCTCCCCGCATCACCACACCCGCACAGCCCTGCCGGCCTCCTCTGCAGGATGCCTGCTGGAGGACGGGGGTGGTCAGGGTCAGGGGCTGGTGTGGTGGGTCAGGTGGGGCCAGGCATGTCCCTGTGGTAAGTGAGGCCTGTGCTGGCTCCGGGAAGCGCCCGCAGAGGGAGGGTGGTTGTGGGGCCGCTGGGGGGGTCTGTGGCCTACCTTGGGGGCCCCTGGCTGGATGGAGGTGATACAGGCGGGGTCGATGAGGGGCTTGGGCCGGCGGGCCGACTCCTCAATCAGGCTCTGCCACTGGCGCGGGAGCCCTGTGAACTTCTGCTCATGCTGGTCGAAGCCGGTGTGCACGCGGTGCTCAAAGTTGGATGGGGCCGAGATCTCCACCCGCTTCTTCCTCTTTCCAAACATGGCTCCTCCCCTGCCGCAGGGCCTGCGAGGGACCCATACCCAGGGTCAGAAGCTGGCCGCTCCGGGCCGGAGGCTGCCCTTTGTCCTCCTCTCTCATCCTGTCCGTGTTCTCAGCCCCGCCAGGGCCATGAGCCCCCCCACCTCCCCAGCGGGTCCCAGGCTCACTTGGAACCTTTGGTGGCGTCACCTACTGGGGGGAACCTCCCAGCCTGTTGGCCGGGCCGCCCCCCTCAAGAGTCCAGGCGGCTTAGCTCCCCGAGCCCCACGGCTTCCAGACAGACAGACTCAGTCAGGGTGAGCCCACGCTGAGGCGGAGGGTCTTTCTCCCAGAATGCCTCTAGGGTAAAGTGGCCGGATTTTAACCTTGGTAAAGCGGGCCACCATTGACCAGGGGTGGGGTGGGGTGGAGGGGGTGGTGTTGTAGTGGGGGTATATTCCCTTCCTGTTCTCCCTCCGTTCCCTAGCTTGTTGTGCATTCTTTCAAAAAATCAGGATTTTTTTCAAACACCATAAGGTGTGCAAAAAATTGTTTGAAATTGGGACTGTCCCGTCCAAAGCGGGACGTCTGGTCACGTTACTCTTGGTAGACAGGAACTGCCAACCTTCCAGTCACCCCTGGCCTTGCCCGTGTGGGCTCCTGCCCTGCCGGTCAGCCCCGCGCCCCCACTGCCCCAGTACTCTACAAGGGCACGCGGCTCACGGTGCTGGGAGCTCCCCGGGCACCCACTCCCCTCACAGAGCCCAGGCACAGAGCCAACGCTCCGCTCCAGCCTGCAGAGGGGCCACAGGGAGACACATGCCACAAGGCCTACCCCAGGGAGGTGGGCGCAGGAGAACCACGTGGCCAGAGCACTGAGCCCTCTGCCAGTGACTGCGTGTGACCAACCACCACCAAGTGGCTTTGAGGCTCTGGGCCTCCCTCTACCCATCAGTAAAATGGGACCAAGCTGGCTCACACCTGGGGGGCCTACGGGGGTTCGGGGGCTGCCAGGAGCAGGCCTGGGCATGCAGGGAGTGGCAGGTATCAGGATTCCTTCCCCTTATGGAGTCTGAGAAGGAGGTTCCCCCACTGGCCCCAGGTGGCAATGGGGTCACTCACGCGGGTCTGGTCTAGGGTTGGAGCGGCTACAAGCACCCACGTGCAGGTGACAGCTCCCCTCTGGGCTTCGGCTTTCTCATCTGGAAAATGGGAAACAAACCTCAGTCCGTTCCTTCTGTCCTTCCCTTGGCCAGTGCACGGTGACTGACCAGGTCTCCTCACTGCCGGCCCTGGGCCTAGTGGTGCTGGGCACACGGCAGCACCTCGTGGGGGGCCTCCTGGAATGAGGGAGGGGGCAGACCTGTCCCCATAGGGGGAGGCACAGGGGCAACGCCTCTAGACCCAGCCTGGAGGGGTGGGAAGCAAGGGAAGCTCCCACTCGAGCCGTGCAGTGGGGATCAGAGGAGGGGGCGCAGGCCGGGCAGGGGTCTGCCTCATTCCTGTAAGGGCGCTGCACAGAGCTGCATGGGTGCCCGGCAGGATGTGGACGGGCACAGCCAGAGGAACCGGTTTGGCGGCAGAGCCTTGTGGGAGGTGGGCACAGGCACAGCAGCGAGCCTGTCTAGACTGGTCTGGGTCTCCTGGCCAGCAGGTGACCAGAGCCAAGCTGGGCCAGGCAGCTGTAGCCGGCGCCGTTTCCCGGCTTGCTTGGTGCTCAGAGCTGGGGCGGGGCAACACTGGACAGGAGGGGTCTCCTTTGCTTCTGCCCCCACCCCTCCTCTTGTGTGGGGCCGTCAGGACCCCTCTAGGCCTCCTCTACATTCTGGTCTCCTTGACACGTCCAGCGCCCTCCCAGACCTCCGCCCCAGCTCCCCACCAGACACCCTGTTTCAGTCCTCGGTCTTTTAATAATTCAAGGCCTGTGCACACCCCACACCCTAGGTTCTCCCCACCTCTGTCTTCTAGATGGTTCTCCCGTGTAACCCGTGACCCCCCAGCCCTGTCTCTCACCGTGACCTCTCTTGCTTGGCCACTTGTGGACCTCGGCCCACTGGTGGTCTGACGGGGGCTGGGGTAAAGATACGGAATTGGCCAGTGCCTGCAGCCCTCTGAGGGCTACCCCGGGACCAGCTCCCTGCACACACCCCAAGGCCAGTGCAGCTCTGGGTCAAGATGGGCTCGGAGGAGGTAGCCTGTGCCCTCTTGGGCCAGAGGCTCCTCCCCACAGCTCTGCGTGCCCCTGAGGGCGGAGGGCGGGCGCCTCCGGATATTTACAGGGTTCTGCTTCCCTCTAGGCACCGCGTGGCGCACAGGACAAACGGAGGAACTGGCCCTGTTTATAATGACCAGACGGGAGCCCCACCCTGGGCCCCGCACTCGGCCCTGCCCAGGCTCCAGGCCTCTGGGGCACAGCAGAGCCTCTCTGGTGCTGCTTCTCCTCGGGGCACTTCAGTGAAAGGGAGGCGAGGGCCCTGTGCCCCGGAGCGGGAGAAACAGGGAGGCCCGGCAGGAGCCACAGCGGGACCGAGGTGCTCGGCAAATGGCATGTGGACAGTGAGGGCCCTCTTGACCCTCTCCTCCCCCAAACCGACCCCGCCTGGCCGCCTGCCCCCTGAGCTCCACACGCGGTGTCACTCCTCCGAGGTCCAGGCCTGCTGCCCCCTCTCAGTGGCACTGGATGTTCCCATGGGGCGGGGGATGCGGCACCTAGGTGTGGACACGGGATGCGCTCCACCAGATGGACGGGCCAGCTGTGGCCCTCCTTCTGCGGCACTTGAGCTGATGGTCGAGAGATGGCCTGCTTGTGCCACCAGGGAGGGACTCTTCACATTACTTTCCTCTCTTTCTCACACCATACCCGAGCTCGGAGAGGCGCTAAAACTTTGTGGGGAAATGGAGCCAAAGTAGGGCTTCCGCACGGCCTCTGTGAAGCCTCCCTACCAGACAGACACCTGGACCACTCTCCCAGGGCCCCTGCCCTCTCTCCTGCTGTCACCTGGTGACCCCGGGGGGTGCTGTCACCGGCTCCAACACTAAGCCCCTCGCTGGGGGCTTCTCCAGGGGCGGGTGGGGTGGGGCAGAGCGGTGACCCTGGAGAGGGGGGAGAGGCCCAAGGATGCAGGCCCACCTCCAGGGCTTCAAGATAATCCTATTTTCCACCTGTGAGAGGGGCAGAGCTCCATATTTTCGCTGCTCTCTGATGCCCACCCATTCCTCTCTGCCAGGACATCGGCCACAGTGGAGGACCCTGTCTGCTCTGAGTGTGTGACAAAACCAGCTGGGTGCCCCCAGGTCCTGTGTAAAACTGCCAGGCAGGCCCTGTCCGCCCCCACCCACGTCTGTCTCCCAGCTGGCCTCACCCTTGAACCCGTTCCTTCCAGGAGTCATGACCCTCGACTGGGCCAGAGCTTTAAACCAAAACACGTCCAGCCTCCTCCTCGGCAAACAGGCACTCTACCCATGAATGGTCTATTGCATTCACGCATTCCCCCATGCCTCCCTCTACCCATTCACCCATTCCTCTACCCAACCACCTACCCATCTACCCATTCCTCTAACCATGTGCCCACCATTCATCTACCCATTTCTCTGTCCCCGTGCCCACCCACCCATCTACCCATTCCCTTCCACATGCCCATCCATCCACCTACCCATCCATCTACGTACCCACCATCCACCCATCATCTACCTTGTCATTCATCTGGTTCACTCAGCCACCCGCTCAGCCCCCCTCAGCTCACCCATCCATCTAGAGGGCAGGCGAGCGTCAGCAATGGGGGAGACCCAACGCACCCCCAGCAAGAGAGAGGGTGACAAGTGCCGGGGAAAGGCGGCCGAGCCTGGTTGGCACACTGCTTCTCGGGGCAGCAGCCCAAGGGCCCGCCGATCGCCCTGCCCCGGGTCCTCTCCGTGGTCTGTCTGGGTCTTGCTGCAAGCAGGCCCCAACCTGGCCATAGCACGCACCAGACACTTAGAACAGGTCCGGGAAACCCATGCAGGGCAAGTAAACATGTAAACAAAGTGACCAGCCTGGTCCCTGGGGAGGAGCAGAGAGGGAGGAGGCCCCTCAGGGACGGCCTGGAGTTCTGATGGGGGCCTGACCCCGAGCCAGCAGTCTCCCAAGCCTGGGGCTGGCTCCTCGCAGAGTAACTGGCCTGCTCGCCTCCCGAGGCACCAGGAGGGCACCCTGCCCTGCGCGCGGCCCAAGCTAGGCGATGTGGCCGCTGCAGCTCACACAGAGGGAAGAGTCAAGCTGTGGCCCCGAGGGTGAAGTGGCTGGACACCCACCTATCTCAGCAACAGCGGGAATGAGCATCGCGCACAGGGCCATTCCTGCTCCCCGCACCCAGGCCACTCTGCCATGTCCTCAGGGTGGCCATGAGGAGCCCGGCTGCATAAGCTGACCCACAGGCTCCCGAGGCTGACTGATGACCCAGTCTCTCTCCCTCCGTCCCAGCTGCCGGTGCCGAGAGGACACCAGGAAGGGGGCAGGCTTCGGGTCTGGCTCTCCCGGCCACGACAAAGGTGCTGGCCTCACTTTCTCGGCTTTCAGGGCTACAGATTCAGGCCTGGCTCTCCTGCGTGCCTGGGATGGAACAAAGGGTCTGCCCCGGCCATGGCTCGGGCCTCCAGAGGTCCTGAACCAGCCAGGTACAGCAGCTGCCACTTGGACTCCCCACCCCAGGGGAGGAGGGACACACACACACGCTGCTCCTCTGAGACAAAACACAGACGGATGCAGAGAGCAGAATCTGAAACAACCTCCACCACCGCCTGGGCCCTCGGCCTCCAAGTGACGGGAAGGTGCACAGCAAGTAACCGGCCCGGTCATCGCACGTCATCCGTAGCGCCGCCGACCCCCCAGCCAGGAGCACGCAGACCCACTGCAGCCCCCGCCGCCACCGCCCAGGGCCTCCAGGCTGTCCACCTTTCCGGGCCCAGCGGCCTTGACTGGGGTCAGCACGTACACACGCGCCCTCAGGCCCTGCCACAGTCCCTGGAGGCGGGGCATGGCTCAAGGTGTCCTGGAAGAAGTCCTGCTGATCTACTCCCAGCCCCTCAAACCCCACTCCCACCATGGGGTGCCCTCCGGCTCCTGGAGGTCCTGCGGGCCGCTCTGCCCAGCTGACCTCCTCTTTCTGGAGCAACTGGCAGCTCCAGGGGAAGCCAGTGAGCACATGTGGGGTCTGACACGGGACTGTCGACCAGACGGCCCCCAGGGAGATGCCCCTGACGCTTGGGCTGACCCCCACACACCACTGCTCTCCTCGTGCTGCTGGCCCCACAGCAAACACCCCGCCTAGAGAGGCCACCCTCATCCACATACCCAGAGCTGCAGGGGTGCCCAGAGACCCACTGACATGGACAGAGGTGCCAGGGAGCCAGATAACAGACAGCAGTACAGCTCCCGCCATCCGCCAGGGACCCGTGTGTCCACACTCACCTTCCCAGAGGCCCCGTGACTCACCCAGAGACACACCCCAACCAAGCCCCTCGAGATCTTCTGACCACCTCCAAGCCACCCCAGGGAGTGTAAAGCTGATTCAGACCCTCGTCCCTAGACCCAAACTCAGCAGGTAATCAGAACGGCCGCCAGAGCCAGGCACTCACTGAGCACAGCCCTGGTCACCCAGGAACAGCCCGAGTGGCTCGGTGAGGCTCAGCCTATGGTCCTCCCCCATCAGTGCACCCACACCAGGAAGTCCCGCAGACACACACCTGCCACCCTGCCCACGGGAGCACACGGCCGCCCCGGGCCGGCCCCCACCCCCACCTGCACCCAACTTGCCAACTCTCCACCCACCTGCCCCAGGCCAGCTCACCTCCACCCTTTTCTCCCCACTTCCTGGGCCACCTTCACCCGGCGGCCGGTGGACAGAGCCTTCCAGTGAGCAGGGTGGGAATCTGAGATCGAGCCGTCCCGACTCAGGCACCCACCATGGCGCTGGCTGGGCTCTGTGTCCCAGCTTCCCTGGCAGCGGGTGGGGACTCGGCCTGCCCTGGCAGGCGCTGGGCCAGGGCCCTGCCCACGGAGGAGGGAAAGGGGGAGGGGGGAGGCGGGGCCAAGCCTGGAGACACGTGGGCAGGCTGGTTATGGTCAGTCCAGTACAGGCAGGGAAGGACTGGACATGGAGGGAGGAGGGTGACCCCAACCCCAGACCTCACCTGCAGTTTCAGTCCTCCAATCATTGCCTCCCCCCCCACCAGACCCCCTCTACTACTCACCCCGACTCCTCCCTGCTGACTGGTGGCCAGGCAGGGAGCCCACAGGACGGGAGACAGGGGGGAGGCAAGGGGCCCCAGGTACGGGGCAGAGCTGACCAGTGGGCTGGCAGGCAAGACAGAGGGGTTGCGAAGGGGCCCTCTCCAAGCCTCAGCACAGCCTCCCTCCCCGCTCCCTGCAGTGATGGCCAGGAAGAGCCAGGAGGGAGAGTGGTAAACCCCACCCAGCCCTTCAGGTGTCTGGGGAGCGGGGAGGGGTGGCAGGAACAGAGAGCAGGCAAGGAGGGGCTGCTGGCTCTCAGGCTGCCCGCGGGTGAAGGACGCGGACCTTCAGGAAGAACCACGGCTGGCAGAGGGCACGCCTGGTGCCAGCCTGACTCGAAGCTGCGTTCAGTCATCTGACCACCATGCGGCCTGGCACAGGGCGGGCAGCTCACCAGGCCCACTCACCCAGAGGAAACTGAAGTCCAAGGCCATCTGCCCTGAGCCTGTAACCTCAGTGAGCCCCCCACCCCCAGCTCCCCGCCTGCCTCATTCAGCCAGGGCCTCCAGCATCTGGGGGCTGCTCTGGGGCCCTCCTCACCCCACGGCGGCCAGACTCCCTCTACCCACAGCTCGGAGGCCTGGGCCCTCCCTCGGCAAAGCCTTCCTGGACTCACACAGGCTGGCCGGAGCTCCTGATCACCTGTCACTTCTGCCTGTCTTGCCCGGGGTCTGACTGGCTCATTCCTGCTCACCCTCCCTGGCACCCCAAGCTAGGCTGGGGGCCTCCTCTGGACTCCCTCAGCCCTCTGGTGCCTCCGTGTGCAGCTCTGAGCCCCCAGACCAGGTTTCAGGGTTGTCTGCTGCTGGGCTCTGACCCTGGGGAAGCAGCAGGCGGGTGTCTAGAATGCCCGGCCAGGGAGCTGACACCTGTGGGGCTGTTCCCACGGGGAGTGCCTGAGAGAGGCTGGACCCCAAACAGGAGAGTCAACCGGTGCCCACCTGCAGCCACTCTGCCAGAGGCTACACTGAGACAAGGGTGGAGGAGGGGCTGAGCCAGGTGGGGGTGGGGCACCTGTCAGACAAGCCACCCAGAGGAGCCAGCTCCCCAAACCTGCCTGTCGGGTTTGGGCTCTGCTGGGGAGGCGGTCAGAACTGGATGCAGGCCATCCAGGAAGGGGGAAGGGGTTAGAGCAATCATTTGGTCAGGAGGACCCACAGCAAACAATCCCCTCCCCCAGAGGGCCCCTCGAGGGGACAGGCCCCTCACACAGGGCAGAGCTTGGCGGGGGTTCTTCAGAAACTGCTCTCACTCAGTTCGGAATACAGAGGAATCCACGCTGGACAGACCCATGCCCAAGGCTGTCGTTACTGTTACAGACATTCGGATCTGCCCTTCTTCCCCCACAGTCTCTCCAGCCCTCTCTATGAACTAGATTACACAGTGCTCGGTCCCAAAGGCCCACCCAGCTCCATCTGGGGGCTTACCCCACCCAACTGGAGAGCGCACACGCACACAGACACACACACACATGCACACACACACATCACGCAGCAGCCCTGGCAATAAACAGCAACACTCGGAAAACCAGCTGGCAGTGTTAGCCTGTCCTGCAGGGTCTCTGGGAGCAGGGGGGGTTGGTTTTGGCTGGTCCCTCAGGGCATTCCCTGGCTCCCCAGCTCTTGGCCTCAGGAGCCGCTGCAGCTCCCAGGCCCTGGCCAGCAGCAGAGGCTGGACTGGCCGGCTCATGCCCCAGTGGCAGCCACAGCTTCCAGCACCCGGCTAAGAAGCCTGAGCCAAGGCCAAGACCAGCAGCGGCAGCAGCCAGTGGGGCTGGGTCTGAGTGGCACTCCAGAATGGGCACCGTGGAGTTTATGGAGGGGGACGGAGTCCAAGCCATGATTCTGACCCCATCGCCCTGTGACCAGAGGAGGGCTGCTCCCCACAGTTTCCAGACTGGTCATCTCCTGAGCTGACAGCTGGGGCGCGAACCTTGTACTAAGCAGCCTAACCCTGTGTACCACCAAGGCTCCTTTAGGGACCCACCCCCCAAAAGTAAGCCCACTGCTGGGCCCATTCTGACTCACAGTGAGTATGGCACAGTGACTCTAGAGAGGGCCGGGGGAATATCGATTTTCATGGGAGCAGACAGCCTCCACTTTCCTCTTCTGGGCGGCTGGTGGATTCGAACCACTCACCTTGCCGTTGGCAGCCCATCACCCAACCCAGGGTGCTAGCAGGTTCCTTCAGGCCCCACATAGAGGACAGCAAGGCCATGCTCACCTCTGAAGGTCACACAGCAGGAGCCTCTGGGAGGAGGGGAGGGTCGCGGGGCCGGATCGTGTGGTCCCTTGTGTGTTGGGGGCAGGGGCCTAGGCAGTAACTGTCTAGAGCTGCAGCACCTTGATGCTTGTACATCTTTCAGTCCTTACACGAGCTCTTCGAAGGGGAATCAAAAAGCGCTACAAAAAATCATAACAACCCTTTTTATACAGAAATATCAATACATAGCACAATGGGGGTAACAAATGGACAAATATGCTTGACACACAATGGATGGATAGATGATGTGAGAGTTGTATGAGCCCCCAATAAAATGATTTGTGTGTGTGTGTGTGTGTGTGTGTGTGGCATCACTGCCCTGGTGAGAGTAGGAAGCCCAGCCTTTCTCCTGGAGAACTGCTGCTGGATTTGAACTGTCAACTCTGTGGGCCGCAGTCCCGTACACAACCACTGGGCCACCAGGGCTCAGCCTAAAATGATTTTTTTTTTCCTAAAGAAAGAAAGAAATATCAATACATCAGGCTACTGGTTCTGGTGTACCTTCCATCCACACCCAGACACCTCTGAAGGTGGCTTTCCATCTCGCTCACAGTCTCCCTGACCAAGTCTCCCTGCTCTCCCATGCACAGTGCGCCCCAGCAGTAGCTCAGGCGCCGAGGAAGGACTCCAACGGTGCTCCTTCGAGCTGCCCTTTGAGTCTGGGAACCCGAGAGAAGAGTCAAAGAGCGGGGAGGTCAGGGCTGGCGGGTGGCTGGAGCCAGGTTTCCCAGGGAAATTCTTAGAGCAGGGGTCTTCACACTTTTTAAACAGGGGGCCAGTTCACGGTCCCTCAGATCGCTGGAAGGCTGGACTACAGTTAAAAAACAAAACAAAACAAAACAATCTATGAATACATTCACTTGCGGGCCCAGGATGCAGTGACGGTGGCAAAAACACCCAGCGAGCTGGATAAATGTCCTCGGAGGCCTGCATGTGGCCTGCTGGGCGCAGTTTGAGACCCCTGGCCCTGGAAAATGAGCAGGTGCCCAGATGTGAAGGAAAACAATTCCTTGGTACAAATGCCCTGGCCTTTTCCCCAGTAATGCAGTTTTCCGTCTTCCTACAACTTCCTCATGATAGGTCCCCACGATCAGTGTGCATCCTCTGGGAAAGACTCAAGACCCTTGGGGGATTCGCCAAAACAGATGCTTTCACCTTCAGACCAGAACTACTGGCTTTGATCTAAGTGGCCCAGGTGCCCTGGAGGCCCTGTTTTGGTTGGACCTGGCTCTCTGGGTGGGACTAGGAAACAGTGTGTCCCAAGGGTTGCAACCGGCGCCGCCTCATGGTCTTGGGTGGGTGCTGCTCTCTCGGGGAGCCCACCCTCTGCTACCGGCTGAGCTGGGAGCTCACTGCCGACACCACTGACAACGGAGAGTGCCCGACCACGTGGGGCCAGCTCCCAGCAGCTTCTGCACTCTGGCCACCATGCTTGCACCTGCTCGGGCTGGCGACCCCCCCGCCCCACCCCAGGCATCTTTGAGACTTCTTGACCTTCCCGAGAGCCCTTGATCCGTCTGAAAACAGGGTGCTGGAGGTGCTGCAAAGCACCCACATTTGGGAAGATGTCCTTCTGTGCTTTGGGGAGACCGGCTGCCACCGTGCTCGTTCCTTCCCCCGCCCTCATGTCTGGAAGCGCCCTGAGGAGACCAAGAGGAGGGCCCTGGTGTACTGGAGCCCTGGTCTGCAGCGTCCATAGGGACACGCTTCAACCCGCTTGTCTGTGACACGCTCACCCACGCAGGCCCGGGCACCCACACCCCAAGCCTTCTACCTCTGCCGGTCCGTGGGACGGAGGCTCAGTGTGCAGGCCCGGCCCAAGGTGAAGCGGTCGCTCTACAGGGGGACATCGAGATCCTTCCTTTCCCCAAAGCAAGGGAGCCTGGCCCTGTCCTACCAGTCTGGAGGCCACTATGGGCTGGTATTCTGTATGGGGCTCCGCACATCTCCCTCCCACCCGGCCAACTCCTGGGCTCCCAACACCACCCCTGCAGCTTAACCATGGTGCTGCCAACAGGACAGGCGGTGGGGACCAAGAAAGGCCAGCACCCAGCCCTGAGGATGAGCGAGCTCACCTGTGGGACACCACGCACACCAGGGAAACCGGGACCACCTTGCACACTGAAGGCCCATGCTGGGCCCGGGGCCTCCGCTCCAACAACTCCACAGAGACAAAGCAGGAGGGCTTGCCCTGCCGACCGTGGCGTCTCGAGTGGCTCATATGGTCGGGCCGTCAGTGGTTCACCAGGAGGTTGGCAGTTCAAGTTCCCCCAGAGGTGACCCGACAACAGGTCTGGGGCTTCCTGATGAAGACCGGCCATCGGACTCTCTGGAACCCAATCCTTCTCAGGACCGAAGCTGCCTTTTGTCAGAGGTGAATGCATGGCCACCTTGCCCTGAATGAGGTCATGTCCATCAGACAAGGGAGGATAAGCACCTTAATTTCTTCCAGAGCACCAGCCACCCACGGACGGAGAGGAATCTTGACGGGAACTTCATCCCTTGTCAAAACCGTACCTCCGGGCACGCAGAGACTTAAGTGAACACAATAAAGTAAAACATTGGGGGGGGGGGTGCGGGGGGGAACTAGGACGACGACAGGAGGACAATCTTCCGGCCCAGGGTTGTTAAGTGACGTCCCACTGTAAACAGGGAAGTCCAGCAGGAGCCCTTGCTGGACGGGGCTGGTTCCGGGCGAGGAGGGCGAACGCAGACAGGCAGCAGGTCAGAGGGGGTGTCGGCGAAGGGTTCTGGAACCCTAACAGTCCAGCGATCACTGAGAACAAGGGCCAGAGCCGGCCAGAGAGCTTTGACCAGAGGGCACCCAGGTGGCAACTGAGCTGGGCACCCCCATCACCGCGCAAGGGTGAAAATCCAATCCAGCAGCAGGCGAGAGGGGCTCTCACAGGTGGGTGTCGCTGGTGGGAATGCCAATGGCACAGGTGCTCGGGGAAAGCTGGCCAGGCTCCCCCCAAATGAGGCACGTGATGGATGGCCTGACCCGGCCTCCGGTGAGGTCGGTGCTGATTCGGTCTCTGGAGACATAGCTGTCTTGGGACACCTTCCCCCGCGGCCCGATCAAGCCCTCCCCTTCCTTCGGAGCAGCACTGCGCCACCAGTGCCCTGCTGTCACCGCCATACCCACCCAACCAAACTCTCTGCCATCATGAGGATCCCCAGGGGGCTTCCACTCCTGCAAAGCGCAACCGTGGCAGAAACGCCTGCCGGGCCCCTGGACACGTCTGTCCACTCCCTGCCCTTGAGTGATGTCCCTGAGAGGGGCTGCTGGATTCACACCCCTGACCTTGTCGATGGAACCACAATCCCAGGCATTGACTCCTGGGGCCCTTCCCTTCCAGACTACAAACACCCGGGTGCACGCTCTCCACAGCAGCTTTTTGGTTGAGGCCTAGAGTAGCCCAAGTGGCCATCAACGAATTAACTCTAGACAGACTCACAAACCACTGGCCGCTGAGCCGATTCCAGGGTCCACGCACGCCGCAGCCAGGCCTGTCTTGCGGGCCTCGGGGTGGACCAGAACTACCAACTTTGCAGGGGGTAGCCGAGTACAGTCACCGTGTGGAATAAAAACGCAGCCATAAAAAGCAAAAGCCTCAAGAGGCAGGCCGCAACCCGGATGAATCTAGAATTCTGCTGAATGAAAAAAACCAATCTCAAAGGTGACAAACTGCTTGACTCCATTTACAAACTGTTCTTGACACGACAAAATTATAAAAATGGAGGGAAGCCACGTGACTGCTGAGGCGAGAGACAGGAGCCAGGAGAGGGAGGAAGAGGAGGAGGCGGGCGGGGCTGACAGTGCTCTGGGTCTTGTCTGCACCAGTGGCACTGGAGTTGGCAGGCCGTCATTACGATCGGTGATGGGGCCATGGGGGCGCTCTTCTTACTTACAACTTCACGTGAATCTACAAAGATCCCCAGTCAGACAGCCTCCGTGCCTGCTGGTCTCTGGGCGGAACACCCCAGCGATGGAGTCGGGTCCATGCCCAGGTGGTGGGGGAGGCGGTGCAGGCAGGCTCTCACACGGTCCTCGGGGTCCCCCCTGTGTCTGTCCCCTCACAGGATGGGGCCTTGGGTAGCACAGGGCCGCGCTTGAAGGAGGTACGGGGCACACATCTGTCAGGCATGCGCGTGAGGCCGGTGGCTGGCGAGCATTGGACTTGGACGAGCACTCTGCTCTGGCTGTGGCTGGTGCCCACGACTTTGGCCATGGCAGAAAGAACAGAGCCAGGGGCCCTGGGCTCATCCTGGAACGCTGAACCCTATGTGTCACCAGGGACCCGACCCTTACACCCCCCATTTTACAGTTGAGGATATCAAGGCCAACGCAGAGGGGAGGCTGTCACATGCTCGGGGGGCACCGGGCTAGTAGGTGCAGAGATGGGTGGGGGCATGGGCGGACCGGGCCTGGAGCCTTCCACAGTACTGTCCACCCAGATGACCACCCCATGTGAGGCAGGTGACAGGGCTGGGGGGTGGGGGGGACAGGGCCAAGGTCGGGCTCCGGCTGCTCTGGCCCCAGAACCACCAGCCTGGGGACAGAGCCTATCAAGTCTCACCTGGGGACCTGAGCAGCCAGCAGCCGCCTGGTGGGAAAGGAACTGGCCAGCGATGCTGGAAGGCAGTGGTTTGAAAGAGGACTGCCACTAGGGCGACAGGCTCCCTGAGCCTGTGCCAGGGCAGGCTGCTCCCAGCTGGGGCCCACCTCTGAGCCCTGCCCGAGGACACCCCAGGCACCGGACTTCACTCGTCTGCCGATGGGGAGATGCTGGACACAAGCTGTGGCCGGCTAGGTCAGGACGGCCTGGTCCACGGACACCGCATGCAGCCTGAGCTGACAGGGAAGCGGGCAAGGCCGCACTGCGCCAGGGGCACGGGCGGGCCTCCCTTTCGCCTGAGAAGTTCAGTCTCCAGAGCAGCCGTTCTCAACCTGGGGGTCGGGACCCCTGGGGGGGGGTAGGGAGGGAGGCACAAGCAACCCTTTCACAGGGGCCACCCGCTTCAGAACCGCAACAAAGTGACAAATCATTTGATGGTGGGGGCCACCACCACAAGAGGAACTGCATGAAGGGTTCGCTGCCCTAGACGACGTCTGAAGTCTTCCCTAATGAGCAGAAGCCAAAGGCAATAATTAAAGAGGGCAGGGTGGGTTTGCTAGTACTGGGAAGACCATGGAACCCTGGAGGCAGAGCGAGCTCTTTGCTGACTCAAAGTTGGTAGTTCAAAACCACCAGGCACTCTGCGGGGGAAAGACTGGGCTCTCCACCCCCGACCAGTTCCCATCTCAGCAACCATGGGGGGTCCTCCCCTCCCCACAGGCTACTTGGCTTCCCACTGACTCCCACCGAGGCGCTTCAACTCCCTGCAGCCCTGTGGTTGCTGGGCCGGTGACTTCACCAGAGAAGAGGGGCTGCTCTCTTCTTCCCAGGAGCCGGTGGTGGTTTTGAACCGCTTGCCTTGAGTAACCCACTACACCAGAAGGCTCTGCCACACATAGGAAGGGTCTCTGTCCGATCCAGCAAGTGGGCCCTGGCTGGCTTCTGTGTGTGTGCTGGCATCTCCAGCCCCCACGGCCCCAGGCAGCAAGAAGGGGCCTGCTCATGGCCCCATTTCCCAGAGAGGGAGACCGTGGCACAGAGGCAGGTGGTGCCACAGGCTGGCCCAGCCCAGGCCCCCTCATCCTACCACGTCCCCTCACGCATTTACCCCCTCACTCCTCCATCACACACGGCGCAGGTGCCCGGCACCGCCCCAGCTCTTTGAGAGCTCAGTCCGGCCTCTGAGCGGAGGATGACCGGACAGCAGAGACAGGAGGCATGAGGGAGGCTCTTTGGGAGTCTGGGAAGGGCACTCGGGCAGGAGGAGAGGTTGGCAGAAGGGCCCAGGGGACCAAAGGCCCAGAGGACTGGGGCACGTGTGTGACGGGAAGCTTCCAGGATAGACGAAGCCAGTTGGCTGGAGGGGCCTGGGTGTGTGTCAGAGAGACCTAAATCAAAGCATACCATGCAGGGCTCTGCCACAGTGGAGAGGCCCGGCCCACCAAAGCTTCCCACAGGATGTGTGGTTACCATTGGGCTGTGGAGAAGGGCTGGGATATCCACCCAGGAGGACACAGCTGGCCCAGAAACCCCCAGGCCAGCTGGAAGCGGGCAGCCAGCCCGGGCAGCTCTCGGCTGGGCCCAGAGCCCTGTGGCTGCCACGTCCCCAGAAGTCCCAGTCCTTCGGTCCCACTACGGTCGCCTCTGGACACCAGCCTTCCAGAGGGCTGTTGTCCAGCGACTCAGCCCCCACGTGTCTGAGCGCAGCCTCACCTCTCCCTGTTGTGTGAGGGGGGCTGGGTCCTGACTGACAGGAGACATGGAGCACGTGAGGCAGCTGCACCTGGAGGTGCCCAGGGAGATCCTACAGATGCCCGGCTGGAGAGGAGCAAGCATGTTAAGGAGTGCCTGGGTTTTCCCCTATGACAATGGCATTTGTGGGGCGCTTGCGGCCAGGTCTTTGTGAGGCCATGCAGTTGAGAGGGGTGGGACCCTACCTCGGGCGAGGCCCGTTTTGCTGCCCCGCTAGGCTTAAGAAGCACCTTCCCAGCCAGAGGGGCACCCAGCAAGAAGAGCCAGGTGCGGTGTTCACCCCACCTTTTGACCGGGGATCCCTGGGCTCAGAACCTGCTCAGTCTGCAGACGGAGCCGTGGCTGCAGAGATGGCGAGGCCTGGAGCGGCCGAGGCAAGCAGGGGCAGCAGGGGCAGCAGGGCCCAGAGATCTGCGGAGACAGAGCAGAGGCCTTCAAGCCGCCGGGCAGAAGGCACGCTGGCCAAGGGGGCTGCCCCTGGGCACTTGCTGGGGATACTGGCAGAGCCCGTGCCTCTGGGCAGACCCTTCCCAGCAGAGCTGACAGAGCTCTGTAACACTGGCCCAAGCACGGCAGAGGCCTGGCTAAAGGCTCCGGGCAGAGAGAGGCCTGCCTCTGGGCACAACTGAGAAGAGGTTCTCTGGATCAAAGAATTGTACCCTAAGCATTCTTGAACTTGAACTGTAACCTATTATTTCCCTAATAAACCCCATAATCATGAGCATTGTCCCAGAGTCCTGTGTGGCCCCGACCAGACGTGAGTGTGAGTGCTGTGGGAGGGGCGCTGTGGTCAGAACTGGGGGAAGGTGTGGGGGGGGGGGCGGAAATCTGACTGGGTTTGGGCTAATTGTGGTCTCCCCCGCTGTGAGATTAGGGGAGATCCGATGCACACACACCCCACCCCCGTTTGTTTTGAACACTGCCTATCTCTTGCATAAGAAACATCTGCAGAGCTGGGGCCTGTGATGTTTGGGATCTGTTTCCACACAAGCCAGGAGGGGGAGGCCACAGAGACGGGAAGCGGGGGTGCGAGGCCATCCTGAGGGTTCTGGAACATTTCCATAACACAAAGGGGTCACCATTTTTCAAACGTGACCTCATCACAAGAGCAAGGATGCCGCGCACTCCCAACGCCTGGTGCTCAATGTGCCAGACCACCCCCCCCTTGGGCAGCCCTGGGCGAAGCCAGGATCACCACCTCCTGCTCCAACGTGGGGCCCTCAACTCTCACCCAGGCTCTCAGAGGGGTGTAGCGCGTCTTGGGATAAGAGCCAAGCCTGTCTACTATGGGGAGGGAAGCTCTGGACGCACTGAGGGGAGATCCAGGAACTCAGGGTGTGGGGACCAGGCCCAGGACCGCCCTCCAGAACCAGGCCCCACAGGCCTTGGATTCCAGGTGCGGAGCTTAGCCTGGGAGGCAGCAGTTAAGGTGACCTCAGTATCCTTCCTGCCCCAGGCCTGCAGAATCCATCTCCCCTCTCAGGCCTCGGTGGGACCCTGGCTCCACACCAGGAAGCCGTAGAGTAATGAGGAGAAATGGGGGAGAGGGATGCAGGCTCTAGGTCGCCCTGGGGTAGGGGGAGAGTTTACTTGATCACCTCGGGTCAGAAGCTGGGGCAGCCCCAGTGGCACCAACACAGAAGCCAATGGCTGGCCCAAAGGCCAAGTGACTCTAATGGCCTGCTAAGGGCAGAGCTGGGGGAGGGGGGCAGAGGCTGGTCTCAGTGGACTGGCCTGAGCTTGGGAGGAGGTGGTGCAGAGAGGCATTCAGAGGAGGCAGGGGCAGCATGGAAGGGCAGGCAGAAAGCAGGCCATGTGGGGGGAGGGCCGTGTCCACCAGGAGGCCCTCTCCAGCAGGCCCACCTCCCCAACCTGGGGTCCTGAAGTCCAGGCCAGCTGAGGAATGCAAGGAATGAGGCGGGACCAGGCACGGCCATCACCTCCCACCCCCACTAGCTCCAGGCACGGCCCAAACCCTGCCAACACCGCTCCAGGCCCCCACCTCCCTGCCTCCTGAGCCAGATCCCACCTCACAACTCAAATATTGAACACAGGGCCCCAAGGAGTGCGTGGTCCAAATGCAGGAAGAAGGCGGTCCCACGGGGTCCAAGACAGACACAAGCGGGCACCTGTGAGCCCCACTGCACAAGTCCGTGAAGGGAGAGCATAGAGGGTCACAGACAAGGGCGAGGGGAGACAGTGGAGGAGGGGGCCAGGGTCTGGTCGAGGCCTCAGCTGCCCTGCCCCCTGCTCTCCCAGGCAGGGAGAGTCTGGAGACCTGTGGAGGGGCCCTGCGGGCAAGGCTGGGCACTGGCTTCTCCTTGCCACTGGGTGGGGAGACCCCACCAGAGCTGCATCCCCCCAGCCCTGAGTCTGCTCCCTGCTAATTAAACTATAAGCTGATTAGCCCAAGAAAACCTTTAATTAGCCCTTGAAATCATTGAGGAAAATTACAGCCTTCTCACCAGGTGTTCTGGAGAGGAGGGTGGGGTTAGGGCCAACGTAGGGGCCTGGGGCAGCCGGGGCTGCTGCCTCTGAGACACAGTCGCCAGGCCAGACCAAAGGGACCGCAGGCTTCCTGCGGGGGCAATGGGAGTCTGCTACAGGTGGCCTTTCTGGCCCGGGTTTATAATCCTGTCCAAAAATGACCACCTGGCTCACAATCTTGCAGAGGACTGGTTTGTCTGATAGAGACCTTGGGGGAGTGAGGCTGACTTTGGCTCACCGGGGTGAGCGGGCGCCCATGGGGCCCAGGCTCCCTGAGCGGAGCCCCTCCCGAACACAGGCGTGAGACTGCCCGGCTGCAAACAGCAAGAAAGGACGGGAAACCGGGGAGGCCCGGCCAGGACCGGCAGGCCGAGAGAGCTGAGCATCTCAACAGAGGCTTGCTGGTGGAGCCGCAGCACTTGCCGGGACAGGGCAGGGCAGAGGCTGAGGGCGGCCTGCCCCGAAAGAAACGGAAGGGGGGGGGGGGGGGCTGTCTGGTTGAAGCTGCCGGCCCGATTAACAAATAGAACCTGTTCCCTGAGTGATTCCTTCTTCTCCTTCCGGGTTGATTGGGATGCTGCACTGAGCCGGGCACTCCCGAGGAACCCCGAGATCTTGAGTTAAGCCCCGTGAGGTCTGTGTGGCCATGCAACGGGTCCTGGGGCATGGGGGAGGAGGGTGTGCTGCTCCAGGGGCCGGGGCGGGACTGGCGGCAGAGGGAAGCCATTGCACAGGCATCGGCTGGGGGCTCACCTGGACTCTCAGCCTCCACCGGGATGTGGATGAAGTCCCAGGATGCCAGGTCACACGTCCCGACTGCGCTGTCCAAGTCTCCCAGGGAAACCCAACAAGGGAAACCCTGAGCGCCAAAGCGGACAGATAGAAGTGGCGAGAGGCGCCACCTCCGTGGGCTGAGACTCAGGTGTGCGCATCTTTGACAAGATGCCTGCCAACTGCTCCAATGGAACTGCAGGGAGCGCAGAGCGGCCAAGGCACTGCCGAAGAACACGTGGGCTGGCGAGCTTGCCCCACCAAGACAGAGACCCGTTATAAGTGGCATCTGCCACGGCTGTGCGGTGCTGGACGCAGAGGGACAGGTCCGAGAAGGCACAACAAAGAACCCAGCACCGGGAGCAGACCCTTACACAGGTACGCACATAAATAGGGCGGGGGGCGGCGGAAGCCAAGCGATGCTTAGTAAGAGGTGCTTGGAGGGTTGGGCATCCATGTGGGCAACAATGGAGTCGGAGCCTACCTCACACCGTGCACAGGAACACAAGGGCAGAGGGGCAGAACCAACTGCGAAAGGCAAACCCCTACAGGAAACGAGTGACGGCTCGGACGACTGTTACGGTTGGCTCATATTTTCCAAAAACATATGGTGGCTTCTAAGGCCTGGAGTTCCCCTGGTCAGATATGGTCTTTGGAAGGTGGGACTCTGTGGAGGTTAGCTAAGTTCATGGGAGGCCACGCTGGAGTAGGGGTGACCTCATCCTGTGTGCTGGTGTCCTTAGAAGAGGAGTCGAGACACAGGAGACAGGTCCCAGTGAGGCTGCCACCAGCCCAGGGGCACCTGGGGCACAGCAAGGAGACACTGGGAAAGCAGGAAGTGCCGCGTCCTGGCTGGGGCCTTCCGGCCCTCGCCACTGTGATCATGCCTTGTTCTAAGCCACCCAGTGTGGGGTGTTTCACTAGAGCAGTCTTCGGAAACGCTGATATCTACCTGGAAATGAAGCACTCCAGTTCCTTAAATGCCACAACCTGGAGAGCGGAGAGACGCCCCACAGACTGCTCGAGACAAAGGGCTCTTATGCAGAACCTACAAAGAACTCAAAGAGAGAAAACACTCACAAAGGCAGGCAGCCAGCCCACTAGAAACCCGGATGGGCAACTGGATCGCGGCTGTGCCGCTCTGCGGAGGGCAGAGGTCTCAGGGTCGGGAACACCTGACTGGCCAGCTCGGAAGTGGCCTGGACAGCGTCGAGGAGGCTGCAGAACACACGGAGGACACTTCGCTGGGGTCAGCCTGCCCCTCCTCATCTGTGAAATGGCTCGGAGGTCCAGGGAGGATGCAGCTGAGGCATGAGCATGGCGAGCGGGACACAGGGTCAGGGCCGGGTCCTCTACCCGTAAACCCTTAACCACTGTTCCCTATTAACCAGCCCCAGGAGGGCTCCACCCGGGGCCGGGACCCCCAGGCCCAAGGTCAAGTTAGGCTGAGGGGCCCAGGGACAGGCTTGGCATGGGGACCCCCGGAGGCAAGCACACCAGGTTCACCGCGGCCTATTTGGTGGACGAAGGAAAGCGTCACTTTGGCCAGGCAGCAGGCTGAGTGCAGGATGGGCACCCGGGACCTCCTTCTGTCGTTGTTGAGGCGCCAGCCAACGAGCGGCTCTGAGTCGGGGAGCCCCGCTGCACACAGACTGCTGCCTCCGTGAGCACCGACTCTGGGTACAGACAGCCAGAGGAAACCCTGACAACTGCAGCCGCTCCGCTTACCATGAGGGCAATACCTACTGGGGCTTCTGTTTTCTCTAGAGGCTCCAACACCGACCGCCCAGAACTGAGGGAGAGTCTCCCTTCGAGTCCTCAAAGGCCCCTGCACTGTCCGGCAGTGGGCATGGCCGCCCTTAGCTGACCCCCCTCGGTTTGCCTCAGGAAAGCCTGAGGCACCCTGCCCTGGGCGGATCCCCTGCCATATACTGCGGTGATGTCTGTGCTCAGGCTCAGGCAGCCAGGCCCGCGCTTCCTGAAAGATTCCCACCTCAGGACCTGGGCAGTGACTGGCATGTCAAGGAACACTGAGCAAGGAGAAGGGAGCACAGGGTAGCAACTGGGGCTGCTACGCTGAGCATGGAGCCACCTCAACAGTCAGCAGGGGCAGGTGGAATGTTCCAGAACAGTGCAGCAGGCCAGGAGAGAGTGTCAGAAGAGAGGTGGGAAGTGGGAAAGTGAGGCCCAAATGTCCTGGAGGGCCCTGTCCGGGGCCGCCTCTGGCTGCCTCCAAGTGGGGACCAGAACGGAACGTCTGCAGCAATCAGGGGGACTCGAGCTGGTGGGGAACAGACGATGATGAAGAGTGCCAGGAGCCTCCCTGTGCAGTGAAAAGCAAACCACTCACTGGCTTTCTAGAACGTTTGGCCTGATTGAATTGATGGGGCGGGCGCCCACGCGTCAGGGCGGCCCAGGCAGCAGCAGGTGGGTGTCTGTCTCCACGTTGCCTTACTGTCCCTCTTTGGCCCAGGTCGGTGCCACCTGCTGGGCTGTGAGGGCGTCCAATGTGGGCCACAACCCAGGGCTTATCAAGGCATAGGCAAGCACCTGACACATATTTACCGCGCTGTGTGTGCGTGTGCGCGCGCGTGTGTGTGTGTGTAAGAGCCTCCCCATTTTCAAAGTTCCAAAGTCCAGTAAACACCCCGCCAACAGCCAAGTGCTGGTGACCATGCTGCCCAGGGCATCCCATGACCTCTCACCCAGAGCACGGCCCCGCGCCCCCCCAGCGGGTCCCAGAAGCGGGACTGAAGGCCAGGCTCATGGGCACGCAGAAAAGCAAGGACATGAGGGGCTGCCCACGAAAGCCAGGAGAGTGACCACCATTCGGGCTGTGATCCCGGGTGGGGGCAAAGTCTTCATTTCAACCCCATTCTTTTTGAAACTGACAGGTACTGCTTATTGATGCTTGTGAGCACACACTAGGCCCCCTGTCCCCGGTGTGAGAAGGTCACAGAGTCACACACACAGTCAGTCGGATGGCCTGGGCCGGCCTGCTCAGGGAGACTGGGAGGCCACATGCTGTGGAGCCAGGAGCGGGCAGAGGGGGCCTCACCTGGGGGATGGGCAGCCTGCAGTGGCCTACTTTCCCCTCCCTGTTCTCTGTTCCCGGAGCTGGGCAAGGGGGTGGGGGACAGGGGAGACAAGCCTCCTGTTGGGTGGGAGGGGCTGAGGCAGGACTCAGGAGGCCTGGCCGAAACCAGCCACACAATGCCCCTTTATCTCAGTTCCAGGGCCGGCCCAACAGTGGGAGCCCAGGGAGGCAGGGGGGCCCTCACCTGTCCAGGTGCCCCCCTCCAAAGCCCTGCCCGGAATAGAAGCACAAGAGAAAGGGGAAGAGAGCCCCTGCTGCCTTGGGCTTCATCCTGTGGGGTGCCACAGTGGTGAGGGGCTAGACACAGCAGCCAGGCCCTGCTGGGACCAGCGCCCACCAATGCCATCCCATTTCATACATGAGGAAGCGGAGGCACAGATGGAAAGTAACGTCTCTGAGGTCACACAGCTACCAAATGACGAAGCTGGAATGAAGAGCCAGGCCATCCATCTAGTCTCCGCTGCACCTGGCAGGGGACAGAATGGAACCAGGTAGCCTGGGCCTGAGCCCTGGATCTGTCACTCACTCACTCTGGGTCCTAGACTCAGGGAACAAGAAGCCCTCACAGCTAGTCAGGTCCTGGTAGAGAGGACCTGATGGTTGTCCATAAACAAGGCTGAGTTCCTCTCCCGCCTCATTATCAGGGGGATGGGGAAGTTGTGGGGTGCCAGTCAAAGCATGGGAATGGGATGGTAGCCTCAGATCCCTGGGGTGGGAGTATGTGCTGGCCACAGTCCCAGCCCCTCCCTGGTGACCCCTGGGACCTCCAGTCCAAAGGAAGTGCAGGGGTAGGTGGAACACACGCTGCCTCTGCTGTCTGCCCAGCCAAAACCTGAGCGCCGCTCCCCAGAGAGGGTTGGGAGGGGTGACCAGAGGGAGATGCCGGCTGCAGGACCCGCTCTGGACCCGCTCTGCGGCACACCCATTAGCGCTCTGTGCGCTTTTCAAAGACTATTCTGGGGAACAGGCAATGCAGGCACACCAAACAAAAACGTGTCTTCTCAAAATTAAAATGCAGCAAAGAAAAATGAGATTAATAACACCTCCTCCTCAGGGACTCTGGGAAGCAGCCCGTGACGCTGCTGGCAAAGCCGGGTGCTCGCAACTTCCACGGCGAGGGAGGGGGCAGGCGGGATCTGCTGCGTGCCGGTGCTGGCCAGCGTGGTTCAGTGGGTGCCAGGCACTGCACCAAGCGCTCCCCGGGACCCCGACCCCTGCAGCTCCGTTCCCCCCCCGAAGTGCCCCGTCTCTGGGGCCCATGTGGCCATCAACCCTTCCAGGAGTAGACGGTCATGGGCTTGAATTGCCAGCTTTGAAGTCAACAGCCCCATGCCTAACCCAGAGTGCCACCAGGGCTCCTTTCAAAGCCTCCCAGGTGAGGCCTCCTGAGGGTGTATCCTTCTCAGCGGTGGCCCCCACCTGCGGGCCCCAGCAAGGAGCAGAGGTCCAGAGACCGGCTGCAGAAAGCCGTGCTCCTGGGGCATCCGCCACAGCTGGCTCCCTTGGGACTTGGGAGAGTTCCCCTTTGGCCCCCCTCTGGCCTCCCACCGCCAAGCTTGCCAAGCTTCCTGTGGGCCAGGGCATCTGGCAGACAATCAGCCCCAGACTGGAGTGGCGGGAGCAGTGACGTTCTCCCGGCCAAACTCGGAAGGAGACTGCATCCTGCTGGGGGCCTCTGAGGCTTGCTGATGGGAGAAGCAGCTGCGGGGACACCCCTGCCCGGCGTCTGGCCAGGAAGTCTGGCTCGCAGAGAGCCAGCAGGACCGGGAGGCCAAGGACGGGAGGGAGGAGACTGGGGGAGCCCAAGGGAGGCAGGAACCCAGCACCCAGAAGCCCTGAGGCACCTTGCATCTGAAGGTGAGTCCGGACAAGAACAGGAGGGCGGCCATGATGAGCAGGGAGGCTGGGGTCCTGGGTCTGAAAGTCCTTGTCCATGAAGCGGGGTGAAGGGGGTGAAGACTCGGAGGGGCTGAGCAGAGTGAAGTCCCTGTTTCGCAGAACCTGGGTTGGACACTCCTTTTCCACAGCCCTCTGGGTCCTGGCCAGCCTCTTCTGCGTGCCTGTCACAGCAGCCTCCTGCTCAGTTTGGCAACCTTGGCACTACCTTCTCCCTTTGTCTCCTTTCTAGAAGGGCCTCCGGCACTTCCCAGGCTGGCCATGCCCCTCTGCTGGGCTCCCACAGACACCTGGGCTTCCCCTGTCCGGGGCCTGATCTCAGGGCGGTCAGCTGCGGGAGGGCCAGAGCCACCTCCCTCACTGCTCTCTGCTCCACAGGACTAGCAGTCAAAGTCATAGAGAGAGTATAACCAGGTTTGGGCCAGCCCTTCCCAAGCTTCACCCCCGGCTTCCTGCCTCCTTCTGGAGGAGATCCAAGTCGGCCCGCCACCCCCACCGGCTGGCTGTCAGGATCAGAGCTGGGCTGGTTCAAAGTCGCAGCCCTTCTCCTAGGCGCTCCGAGGGCAAAGGGGTTTAGCCTCCCTCCACAGCGGGGCCGACCCTGGCTGTGCCCAACCCTGAGCCGTTTTCCCGGCTACACTGGCTAGGCTGGGGGTCCTAAGACCATTCACCTTCTGGCGGGGTGCAGAAAAGGGCGCAAGGGGGCTCTTGGGCGCTATTGTGGGGCGCACTGGTCCTGACAGCTAGACCGATTCAGCGACATTTAGGAACTTGGGAGGAGCCACGGTGGCGCAGCAGTGTACACGCGGGTCCTCCCTGCAAGGCCAGCAGTTTGAGACTGCCGGCCCGTCCAGGGAGAAAGATGAGCGCGCGCTGGGGCCTCGGGAGCCGGCTCGATGGCGGCGGCGGGTCTGACTCGAGGAGAGAGGTGGGCTCCAGGTCGCTCTGGGTCAGAGCCTGCTCAACCTCACCGGACAATGACAGGGTGGGGGCAGGCTCCGGCACCCCTCTCTGGACTTTGCCCACGGCGCTCCAGGACACATGTCCGAGAGCATGAGAGCATTCGAACCAGAGACCACCTAAAAGGCCACCGAGAGAGGTGACCTTCTGCAAGGCCCAAACTGGACGCCTGTGGGGAAGAGACACAGGAAAGGGGCAGGCTGGCCACCATGGTGTTGATGGGAGCAGGCCCAGGGTGGCCATCAACCCTGGTGTCAGGACCCAGCCCTGACCAAAGGGATGCCAAACTGTGGGCAGGGCCCGGGCACGAGCATTTCCCAGAGTTCCGGATGATTCTGACGGGCGGGCCAGTGGAGAGGGACCCCACTGCTGTGTGTGGAAGCCTTCTATTCAAGGGCAGGTCAAGAACACGCCCCCCCCCCCACCTTAAACCGCAGCCACACTGTGCTCACCTCAGGCGGACACTGAAAGGGTAGGGACGTCCTTATAGATGCCTTTGGGCTCCCTCCCCTGACAGAACGGGCAAAGAAGAACCCTTGTTCCAGGTCACGTGGCCGCTAAGTGATGGACAGGGCAGTGGACATGGGTCTCCAGTGCGTCATCTGGACCAGGCCCTGGGATGCTGGCCGGGAGGCTCCCCAGCTGAGCCAGCCTCAAAGGGCTGCCGGGTGGCCTGCTGCCTCACCAACCACACCAGTGCCCACGGAGGTGGCACAGCTGCCAGCAGTATGGTGGCAGGCAGAACGAGCGTCCCCTCACCATCGCAGAGACAGCCCCTGGAGCACCAGCGCATGGGGCAGGCATGCGCGGACAGGCCTGCTCTGGCTGAAGGAAGCCCTTCTTCATCAGGCCCTCCAGTGCCCATGCCCAGGGGCTGAGGCTGAGGCCGCCGGGGGAGGGGCACAGAGACAGTCGCACCAACTCCAGAGAACGGCCTCTGTGGCCACCTGATGTCATCAACTGTCAAGACCGTCTGGGCCTGAGCCAGTCCACACTGGGGGTTCTGACAGCAAGGCGCAGAGCAGCTCTGGCCGAGGCAGCTCCCCCCACCAAGGGTAATACTGGCTTCCCAGGGAGCTCCCACCTGACCAGCATGGCCATCTCCCTCCGAGGCCCCCTGTCTCTGTTGTCAGGACTGAGCCACCCGTGAGAAGCAGGGCACAGCATCAGAGAGCGGCGCGGTTCCTCCCCTGAATCCAAGAGACAGAGAAAGAAGTGGTGCAGTCTGTCCCAGACGGTGGAGGGGCAGCACTGGAGGGGACGGCAAGCCTGGGCCAGGCACTCCAGGTGGACCACACACACCCCGGCCCCCCTCGGCAGTTCTGGGAGGCAGCCACCACGTGGCCCCAGTTTTGCAGGGAAGACGGTGACCCCCAGGAGAGGCCAGAGCTGGCATAGGAACAGTCTCCCTGCGCCAGCCTCCTTTCTGAACCGCTTCCCAAGCCAGCCTCATCCTCTGGCCCGCCTCTCCTACCCTGCACTGCCCCCAAGGTCCAGCGCCCCAGAGACGTCTGGTCTCAGAAACCCTATGTGGTCCTCTGAGAGTCAAACTCAACTGCCCAACTTCTTCTGCCCGATGCACCTTTCATGTCCCCCCTCCCCACCAACAGAGCTCCCCAGGGGCTTCCGTGGGGCACGTGGGCCTGACAAGTCGAGTGCCTGCTCTGAAAGTCATAATCTGGAAAGGGAGGGAGCTCTTCCTGCCTACCAGGGGACGCCTCTGACCCCCTTCTGAATGTGTCCTCCTTGGACAGGCCTTTGGGCTCCCTGAGCTGCCCTGGCAAGCTCTGCCGAGGTTAGGAAGGTTGGCACTTGGGTTGCTGGCTGAGGGTCTGGCATTAGTCTGTCTGTCCCTGGAGACACTGAGTCTCGCCCGCCACTGTGAGCCCTGGCATGCTGCCACAGGCACGGAACATCCTCTGCAGCCAGGCAGGGCATAGGGTGGGGGGGGGGTGCCAGGAAGGGTCCCCCTAGAGCCCACTCTGACCTCACCCTGGAGAGACACAGGGAAGGGCTGGGTAGGTAACGGGTCAGAGGGCTGGGGCTGGGCAGAGTGAGAGGTGAGAGGGGCCGGGAGGGGGAAGGGATTCTTGGCTAAGGAGAGAGGAAGGTCAGGGACCTGGACTGGGATCAGCCAGGGAGTGGTAGCCCCGCCCAAAGGCAGGGAGGGAGAGGAGGAGGAAGGGTGAGTGGAGGAGGTGGGTGTGACCACAGGGAGAGCTTGGGGCTTTGGGACCAGAGAACCCCCAGGACGGGTCTCCCAGGGACTCTCCCAGGGACTCAGCAGCCCTCTGGGCCAAGCACAAACTCCTGCCCGGCTCCTGGAAAATTCACTTCCAGGGGCCTGAAATGTCCGGTCCCCGCCCAGGGAATGGGCCCAGCCTTGCCCCCAGCCACTTCCCGGCACAGAAGAACGTCAGCCCCTCCGACTTCAGTCCTGCGGCCCCAAGCACGCAGCAGAAGCCCTCTGTGAAGCCCGTCTGGCCAAGGACGCGCTGCTTCCTCCGGCTGTCGGAGGGGCGGGATGAGACCAAACTCCCTGGGCAAAGCCCGGAGTGGAAGACACTCGACTTGGGCGCGGTGAATTCCAACCCCAGAGGCGGCAAACCCTTCAGGAAGCAGATGGCTGGAGCCGGCTCCCACCAGCACTGCCGCCTCGGTCCGACGGCCCGGCCTCCCGGAACCACCGGTGCTCCTGGACAATGGGGCAGCCCTGGCCGCACACTGGCCGGCACAAGGACCCGGGCGTCTGGTTTCTTCGTTCTCTGACTCACGGATCGAGGGAGAAAGAGGGGGCTTCCGTGTGGGAGTTCAAAGCCCAGCTCCTCCTGACCCCCCCTCCCGCCCGCCCCCCGGGGGGCGGGCAGAGCAGACCTGCTCGGGGTCTGCCCTGGTGACCTTGCCACGCCAACTCGGCCCCCGAGCTCCACTGTCGCCAGCTGCCCGTGGGCACATCTGTTCACTTCCCCCGGTGGCTACTTCTCCCTTTCCCTGCCAGGGCTGGCCTCCGGCCACTCCCCGAGGCCCCTCTGCTACCCAAGAGGCCCCATGCCCGTCTTCGTTTGCAACTTCTCCGGGGGTGGGTCGGTTCTTCAGCTTCCTACCGCGACCCGGTCCGAGCCCACACAAGCTCCCCCGCAACCGAACTCTCATCCGCTCCAAGCCGTCCGTCCCGGGGGTTGGGCTTCGGGGATCGCACTCGCACCCTCCCTTGACCTTTCCGGAAGACCCCCCGACCCCCTCCAACGCGCCCCTATTTCAAATGCCCAACTTTGGTCTCCCCCCTCCCCCCCCCCCCCCCCCCCCCCC
>PVJH01011446.1:0-16909 GCA_004026705.1 Nesogale talazaci | reverse complement strand
CCTCCCCGGTTCGGCCTCGCAGTCGCTCGGGGCCTACCTGCTCGGCCCGGAACCCCGCGCCCTCGCGCCACCCTCAGCTCGCCTGCGCCGCCGCCACCGCGGCCATAGCCGCCGCCATGTTGAATACCCAACGAACATCCGGGGCTTTCCCCCCTTCGCCGCCCTCCGGTCTCCATAGCAACAAGGCCGACCCCGCAGGGGGGCCGGGCCCGCTCAGGGGCGGAGCCGAGAGCCGGGCCAGGCCCGCTGCGGTTTCTGATTGGTGAAGCTTGTCCAATCGGAGCCCCTCAGAAGGAAAATGCCACGCCGGGATTGGGCAATTTGGAAAGCGTGCCTGGCGCCCGGCTCAGCCGGGTTCTTAAAGGGAGAATAACTTTCCTCCCAACACCTTTCTGTCTCCCCACCCCCCTCGCGATAAGAATAAGACGGAGAAGGATAGGAATTGCCAGGAACAGCTCTTGAGCGCGTGCCAGGTGGCGGGCGCGGGGCTGGAGATTTTACTTGTCTTATTGCTCCCAATACTCCCAACAACCGTATGGGACCCTCGTGAGGGCTTCTGAGAGGAAACCATGACAACAGCAGATCGCCTGGTCCTCCCTCCCCAGGGGAGGCTAGTGGTGTGGACCTGCCCAGCCTGTGGGTCACAGGCCGACGCCTGACCCGCCGCGCCGCCGGAACCCCCGGTTTTGCAGATAAAATAAACCCAGGCGCCCACCCACCCAAACTCATGGATTCCGACTCCAACGACCCAGGAGGACAGAATAGACCGCCCTACGCATGGTATCCTCACGGTGGTGAAGTCGGAGAGGGCGCCCGGTGGGGCGGTGGTTATCTGTTGGGCTGTGAGCCTCGGGCTTGGCGGTTCAAACCCGCAGCAGCCCTGTGGGGCAAAGACTGGCCTTGCCACCCTCAAACAGAGGTAGCGTCCCCGGACGGCAGTGAGGAAGTAGGAATGGAGTTAATGGCACTGGGCTGGGTTTTCGTTTTCATCTTTCTAGGTGCTGAGTGCAATATCTTTCTCCCACGGTTTAACTAACCACCGACCTGGCTAGTCGCCCCAGGAGTCCTCCATACAGCCCGGAGGGGCCAATGAAGGGCGGAGGGTGGCCCCAGTGTATGTTGAGCTCTGAAAGACTGGTTATCTGAGCCAAAGGACCTGAATTGGGAACCAGGCTCCGTTTGATCGTCATGTGCGTTTTTAACCCCAACAGTTGTATTGGCACATAATTTACATATCATATGGTACAATGGTTCCATCATATCAAGGAGAAATGTAGGTGTATTCTAGGAAGTTTTTTTTATATATAAAGAACTGGTCGATAGAAAAGAAAGTACCCCAAAATGCATACAGTAATCTCAAGCATCCTTTTCCACCACCTGACTCACTGCAATCCAGCCTCCTTGCTCTTTCTGGGGACTCTCAAGGCCTGGAGAAGCCTTGGTGGTGTGGTGAGTAGTGCCTTCCACACTGGGTTATTAAACAAGCAAGGTCAGCAGTTCAGAACCACCAGCAACCCCCTCACCTTTCTCAGAGAGTTACACAAAGGTCACCTGAGTGAGGCTTCCCCTGACCACCCCGTCCAAGGTAACAAGCATCCCTCTCACTGGCTACCAAGTCTCTGAACTGGTCTTCCTTCCCTTATTGGCTTTGACTGCCTCCTGACACACTGGCGGCTCGGCTGATGGCAACTATCATAGATTGGTCATCTCTCCTGCTAGACTGTCAGCTCCAGCATCTCACAGGGGGGTTTGCCCCTTTTGGTCAGTGCTGAGAACACAGAGCTAGGAGCCCTGCAGGTGCAGTGGCTTAGGAATCCTGCTGCTCACCTCAAGGTCTTCAGCTGGAACCCACCAGCCACTCCAACCAGGAAGACGAGGCTCTCTACTCCCAGAAAGATGTACAGGCAGGGGCGGATCTCCTCTGTCCTACAGACTTGCTGAGTCAGTGGCCGGCGGATGCCCAGCAAACCTGCTGACTGGACGGTCACAGGGGTTGGGGCCCCGCCCCATCAGAGGTATTCCTGGTAGCATTACAGCCTCTCACTGGGGTAGCACAGATTCCCACGGTGTTTTTCCCTTCCGGTGTGCCTGGGTCGCCTTTGGTTGGGGCTGCCCTGATGGCAATGTGTAAGGCACCTTCAAAACCCGGAGAAGCAAAGGAAAGTGGACAGCAGAGGCCAAGGGTCCTTTCCACACATGCCTCTCCATGGGAAGCAGACAACCGGGCTTTGCTTCCCAGGAGCGTCTGGGTGGGTGAGGTTCAAATCCCCAGCCTCCCAGTCAACAGTCAGGTGGGTAACTGTTCGCAGAGTTTTAATAAATGAACAGATGCCTGCAAGGTGAGTCGTTTTCTTTACCAAGGAACTTTGTGTCTTTTAAGACAGCATTGTCAATGTCACCAGTATTTTTCCAGGCCATTCAATGCCCTTCGAGAACACTGGTTGAAATGGTTGCATAAGATGCCATGCCAGCAATAAACTTTAACCCCTCTGTGGCGGTCATGGACTTGATGTCACTTTCATATTTGGGATGTAGGGGTGGAGTCTACCCTGTTAATCTGGAGATAGCCAAGGAGTAGCCAATGAGGCCTCTGTGTGGGCATGGCTTTCTCCTGAGACTTCTGGGAAGTCTCTTGGTATTTCCCAATTGGAGAAGAGAGACTGGACTGAGTCTCCGAGATGACAAACTACTGACAAGATGAGATGACAACATGTTGATGGATCCTGATTCCTGGAGAATGGAGGAGCCAGAGGAGAGGCCACATGGGCTTGCCCTGATGGAGCCAAGTCTCTGGGGCCGGAGAAGCCACATGGAGACTCCTGCCAGTGCTGAGGTGTTTGGGAGGTCATGGGGAGACCCCTGCCAATGCTGAGATGCTTCTACTGCCCCCGGACACACAAGACTCTGTCCCCACTGACCTGTGATTGTCCTGGTGTCACTCATGTGCTTCATGAGTCGGAAGGAGACTTTATAGACTGGTATTGGACACATGGGCTAATATCAGACTTGTGACCTTGGACTAGACTGGGCTGGGCTGCTTTCTCAATGTTCCATTCCTCTTCTATAGAAACCTTTCCCTTATATCCACATGCGTGTTTACGAATTTGTTTCTCTCATCTACCCGGACTAACACACCCTTTTTCTTCTGAAGCACCTAAGCTGCGATAAACATTTGGCTTCGTGGGGTCTTCCTCTTTCCCACTGCTCCTCCGCTTGACCAGGTGGGTGTCCTCCAGGGCCTGCTGTCTCCCGACATGTCCACAGGATGTGAGACCACGTCTCGCTGTCCAAGCTTCAAAGCAGCATTCTGGCCGCCCTTCTCCCAAGACAGATGATTGATCTAGTTTCATCAACCATCTTACTGGGGCTCTTCTAGCTCTTATAACAACCCATGCACCCACTGTATCAAGCACATGTGTACATATGTTGACATCATCCTTTTCAAAACATTTTCTTTCTACCTGAACCCTTGGTATCAGGTCCCTGTTTTCCCCCACCCAGCCACCTACCTACCCTCCTGAACCCTTGATAAATTATTAATCATATCTTTTTTTAAAGATCATTTTATTGGGGGGTCTTACAACTCTGATAAAAATCCAGACATCGAGCTGAGCCCCGGTGGTGTAGTGGTTGTGTGCGGGACTGCGGCCCACTGGGACGGAGGTTCAATTCCAGCAGTGGGGCTGGGCCTCCTACTCCTACCACCAGAGAGCAGTGATTGCCCCCCCCCCCAGAAAAAACCAGACATCACTTCTATCAAGCACATTTGTACATATGTTGCCATCATCACTTTCTAAACATTTTTTTTTTTAGACATCACTGCCCTCAGGTGGTGGGAGTAGGAGGCCCAGTCTTTGCTCCTGGGAACTGGAATTGAACCTCCAAACTTTCTAAACATTTACGTTCATTTTGATCCCTTGCTTGGTATCAGCTCCTCTTTTTTCCCTTCATCCCCCCCACCCCCACCCTCACAACCCCTCGATAAATTATAAATTATTATTTTCACATTTCACACCGACCGCTGTCTCCCTTTACCCATGTTTCCGTTGTTTGGGGGGGGGGGCGGCCGGTGTTAATAAGTTGGACATTTCAATCAGTTTCCCCCTCTCTCCTTCCTTCCCCCAACCCTCATGGGATGGCTACTCACATTACTATTCCCGAGGGATTCATCTGTCCCAGATTCCGTGTGTACCAACGAACATACTCTGATCTAGCTGAATTTGTGAGGTATAACTGAGGTCAAGATATTGGGGAGAGAAGCATGAAAGGAGAGTGGTGGTTCTCAACCTTTCTCATGCCTCCACCATCCAGTACAATTCCTCATGTTGTGGTGACCCCCTCCCTCCATAAAATTATTTTCTTGCTACTTCATCGCTGTTATTTTGCTACTGTGATGAATCGGGCCACCCCTGTGAAAGGTTGAGAAGGCTGAACTGGAGGAATGTTGTCATGTTTCGTCCCTGGGTCCTGGCTGACTGCTCCTTCCTTGAAGACAGTTTTACTGATTCTTTTCAGTATTGGCCGCCTGCACTATGATTCCGTCCTCCTTCAATGTCCGACTTTCACACACAGACTTTCACATGTCTTGGACCAGACACACCTGGGACCTCAGAGTGACACCCGGGCTCCCTGGGACTTGACAGCAGCTCCGCTCAGTCCCTCGATTTCTGTAGCGACACGGAGGAGGATGTGGCCCTTCGCACCGCCGTTTACCAGGTGGGGCGCCGAGCTGTGTGACCAGGAAGCCGAGTCTCAGAAACGTCCCTCCACTGACCCCCGGGCGCGCGGCACAGTGCTGGGCAGGGGGGCCCCGGGCGCCGTGGTCCCGCGTGGGCTGCTACCCACCAGGTGGGCAGACACTCCCATAACTGGCGAGGGGCTCAGGAACCCACCCACGCAGTGCCACCCCGACCCGTCAGGCCGCTGCGCGCCCTCTGCCCTGGCCGGCTGGGAGCGCCGTCGGGGCCAGGCACCCGCCCGCCTGCGCCCGCCACCCCGGGCTCGCCAGCGGCTCGACGCTGCCTCCTCGCGGCCAGGGCCGCGCACTGGCGCACGGCTGCGTGAACCGCCGGAGCGCGCCTCTTACTTACTCGCCGGGCTGTCCTCGGAGGGGGAGCCCACGCCTGGGGGTCGGGGTGACGCGTTCACCTGCGACCCGCGAGCTCAGCGTTCGAACCCACCGGCCGCTCTGGAAGAGAGAAGGGAGGCTGCCTGCTCCCGTAAAGAGTTACCGCCTCGGAAACGCACAGGGGCAGTTCGAGCCTCCCTTCACCCCCTGAGTGTGAGTTGTAAGTCTTCATATGTTACAAAATATCCATTAAGGGAAAAAATAACTTTTTGGGAGGGGCATCACTGCCCTCTGGTGGTCGGAGTAGGAGGCCCAGCCTTGCTCCTGGAGAGCTGCTGCTGGATTTGAACCACCAACCCAGTGGGCCGCAGTCCCGCACACAACCACTATACTACCAGGGCTCAGCCCCAAAACAATTTTTTGGGGGGAGGGGGGGAATCACTGCTCTCTGGTGGTGGGAGTAGGACCAAAAACAATTTTTTAAAGCAAGACCAGGAGCTTAGCTTCTGTGACGGTGGCGACGACTCCTTGTTCCGGTCCATTTCCTCACAACTTGGCTGGGAATCCCAAGCCGGAGTTCCTACCAGCAGCACAGCTGGTGCCCCAAGGGCTTCCTCGAGGTTCCCAGAGATCCCCTCAACAAGGGCTTCCCAAGAAGGATGGTGGGAAAGTGGGAGCAACGGAGGGAGATCTGATCACACAACTATATAAGCTTCCGTAGCTGGGGGGAGGGAGGGGAGGCAAATTGTAATGGGAGTGTGGCAAACAAAGGCTTGTCCTTCATCTGCACAATGCACTTACTTACGAATAAGAAAAATAAACACACAACAAGAGGACAGACAGAGCACACGAAAGTGGGGTCAGGGTGGGGGTGGAGGTGGGACTGTCCAAATGGACCGGGAATAAGAATGAAATGGAATTGGTCAACAAGAAATGAATAAAATCTATTTTAAAATAGGAATGCTTTGTTTCTTTGTCTATTTGGGCTTTGGCTTCTCAGAGAAATATTCATAAGTACTGTCTTCCACACTGATGGGAATGCGGGGGGCATAACTCCCTGCTGACCCGTAGAGAGACCTTCCAGGCCAGGGCAGAACTGGCCGCGGTGGGTTTCCAGACTGTTGAGGGAGTGAAAAGCCTCCTTTCTGCCAAGGAGCGGCTGGTGGTTTCAAACTGCTGACTTCAAACTGCAGCTCGGCACCTAACCGTTACATCACCAGGACTGCCTAGGTAAGTTACAGCCACACTCATGTCCCACTGGTGGGGCATGTGGTCTGGGAGAGCTTTCGCCCACAGGCCCCAGGTGACTGCAGAGGAAGACCAAGGCTACCTGGTGAGCCTCCATTCCCCTTCCCCCAGGCCCCAGTGGAAGCCACGCTAGACGTGTGAGCATCTCCCATCAATTAACCCAGCTCCTCCCGGCAGCTGATCTCCAGGTCTTTTTGTTGGGAGGGGGCAGGGGGAGAGAGTTGGTGGCAGTGGGGTCACTCCATCAACCTTGGAGGTTTGGAGTCTAATGCTTAAGTAGTGCACCACCAGACACCCCCCCTTCCTGTTCTGTTCCTAATGCTCTAGAAACAGCCACGCTCATCCCCGTGTTCCACACAGAGCAGGTTTGTGGGTGCATCCATCTGTCAAAACCCATCCACGCGAACACGCTAAAGGGTGCAGTTCGTTGTGCTAAATGACATCTTATTAGAAAACCTGTCGCCACCAAATCGATTCTGACTCCAAGTCACCCTGGCATGATATTAAAAAAAAAAAAAAGGTTGAAAAAAATGCAAGTCGAGTAAAGTATAGGCTCCTGCTAATAACAATGTATCCACATCAGTCCATGAAATGTAACAAATGTATCGCATTCACGTCAGATGCTAATCCTAACAGAAGCAGGCCTCCTGGCAGGGCTGTCTTGCGTCCCCCAATTTTCTGTCAATTTGAGACTATTTTAAAATTGGGAGGTTTGTGTTTTGTAATGAGAAAAAGGGTGGGGGGAGCAGTGAGATTTCATGGCTGTGCAAACGTAAGCCGGAAGAAAAAAAGCAGGTGACACACCCATTCATCTCACATGAAGATTGTTTCAGTAACAAAAGGAAAAGAAGTTGGAGGTTGGAGGAGAGACTGTGAAAAAGCTAAAAACAACAACAAAACAAAACAACAACACAAATGAAAACCCTTTAGGAATGGAATAGCAGGGAAAGTTCTAGTTCCACTTTGTTCATTTTTGCCTGGTTTCAAATTGATTTTATTTTATCATATGACAATGAGTGTGTCCTTTTCGCACCTGAGATAAAACCAAAGTATTTTTGGGGGGGGGGGTTATCACTGCTCTCCAGTGGTGGGAGTAGGAGGCTCAGCTCCACTGCTGGAATTGAACCTCCAGTTCCAATGGGCTGCAGTCCCGCACACAACCACTATGCCACCGGGGTTCAGCCCCCAAACCAAAGTATTTTAAGCTTGGAAACTGGCTGAAAAAGACACAGCAAACACATGGAGGTGTAAGTCTGGGGAACCAGGGGTGGGGAGCGGGCAGGGACCAAGAGCTGCTCAGAAGGGCGGAACAGCCCACAGGACTGGAGCGCCCCCCTTGACAGCACTGAAGCACATGTGGCTGAGGCAGAGGGAGGCAGCGAGGGGGTGAGTGCTGGAAGAGGAGGGAAGGGGATGTCATGGCACGTCTGTCTCCTGGGTGCTGGAGAGGGCCCTGCGTTTTCCCCTGAGCCGGAGGGATGTGAGCAAGACAGAGGGGGTGTGATTGACTGAGGTCTCCCCAGCGCCCCTGGCTCCGAGGGGGACAGGCTGGGGGCAGGCGTGAGAGTGGGGACACCAGGGAGGGGGCCGCCATGTCCTGATGGTCCAGGCAGAAGGTGAGGGAGGGCAGGATCAGGGGACAGGCCTGGGAGGCTGGACAATAGACTCTGGAGCAGCGGTTCTCCACCTTCCTCATGCCGCAACCCCCTCACACAGTTCCTCCTGTGGTGGTGACCCCCCCAAGCATAACATTATTTTCATTGCTACTTCATCACTGTCATTTTGCTACTGTGATGAATCGCCACGTAAATATCTGATAGACAGGATATATTTTCATGGTTGCAAATTGCACGTCATGAAAGCATCATGATGAATCACGAAAACAATGTCAGTATGTATTGTGAAATATTTATTTCTAATGATGGACAAGTCAATGACTTTTTGTCTTGAAGCCTGGTGTAGCATGGGTCACAGATTTCATGCCGGGTATTCGTATGTGGGTATATCTGCATGTGGGTGGACCCGCCTGGAGACAGAGGAGCGGTGTCTCACTTCCTAAGAAATATCTGTTTTTTTCTGATGATCTTAGGTGACCCCTGTGAAAGTGTCATTTGACACCCTCCCAAAGGGGTCTCAACCCACAGGTTGAGAACCACTGCTCTAGACAACTGCCACAGGCAGAGCCCGTGGGATTTACCAGCTAACTGGTGGCAGGGTGGGGGTGGAAGGAGAGCAAAGGACTGCTGGTGACCCTGACTCTCCGTCTTCTCTCGCCCTCACGCCCACAGTGCCCAGCAGCATGACTCTGTCCCCAGCGAGACAGGCTCAGAGAAGGGTGGGTGCACAGGGTGAGCTTTGGACTATTTCCTGCTGGTCTCTTGAGGCCCTGGGCAGCACAAATGGCTATGGAGCTCTCTGCCCTTGGAAGGGTGGGAGTTCAAATCCACACAGAGGCACCTGGGAAGAAAGGTCTGTTCCCGAAAAAGCAGCCACTGAAAGACCCCGGGGAGCCCACGTCCACAGATAGGAGTGCACATTCTTCCAGAGCATCCCGCCCTCTGGCAGCGAGATCCTGCCGGGGACTTCTCGGTCCTGGTCCCTCCCTGCTCATCGCCAGGTTGGGCAATGCACTGGGTATTTCCATCTGCCTGCAGACTCCCAGGGGGCACGACGGAGGCTGGCCCGTCACTGTCCCCCATGTCGTCCAGCCGGCGCCTGGCGCGTGACACCCTTCATTAAGACAGTGAAGCATCGACCGTGTGCTAGGTGAGGCTGGGCCAGGGCCCTGAGTCTGGCCCTCCTGAGTGGACAGTGAGAAGAGCTGGGATGGAGGTGAGCGGGGTGTGTGTGTGTGTGTGTGTGTGTGTGTGTGTGTGTGCAGATAGTCCAGATAGAAAACCAAATCCAGGGAGACTCCTATGTGTATAAGGAAGAGCAGTTGAATATTGAGGAAGCATCCAAGTCCAGTCCAGATCCAGTTCACAGTCCCATGTCAGCCCAGCTGCCCAATACCATCTATAAAGTCCTCTCCAGACGCGTACAGCACATGCAATGACACTGCGTGCAGGAAGACCGCAGGCCAGTCTCTGGAGCCATCCAGCCCGGACACGCTTGACCTGGCTGCAGTTACGTAGCCTGAACTCTGTTACATGTGTTGCCTGAGGTTTGTAGTTTGTTACCTTTATAACTTTAAATAGCCCTGGCCTTTGAAGCTTGACTTGCAACTTTGTGATTGGTTGCTGTAAGTTGCCCGCTTCACTCCTGTATACCCCTATTAGCATACGGACCAAGTTGAGGACTACAGGCCCTTTTGCGCGCCTTTTCCCCCTTTTACCTCAGTAGCATAAGCTGTGACCTGTACTCCTGACCCTTGGCTATATATACCGAGTTTTGCCCCAATAAACGAGACTTGATCAGAACCCTGTCTTGTCTCCATTTCTCGCGTCTCCTGTCCCCCAAATTCCCACTCCTCCTTCCAGGACTTGTGAATTACGGACCGGCAGGCCGGGACAGGCCAGTGGGGGGAAGGGGGCGAGTCTTGTGGATTCAGTGGCCTAGAAGGCATCGCAATGCTGACAGGGCTCTCCAGGCAGCCCCTCCAGCTCAGGACTCTAGTGTAGCAGCATGTCTTGTCCCGCTGCAATGTCTCCCAGGGAGGGAGCCTGTGCCCTGACTCCAGCGAGTTCTCTCTCTCCTCAGCGCCTCCAAATAAGGTCATCAAGCTGCACCCTGATTGACAGGCCACCCTCCACCCCTTTACTCTGCTTCCCCAGATTGACACCAGATTATGTAAAGACCACAACCTTTAAATGTGTGTGGTTGCTGTTAGAGGCCAGCAAGTCTGCCCCCTCCTCATAGCTGTCTCTGTGGGGGGGTCCGAGGCTGTGGCCACGCTGTCCATCATCTTGCCCAGGACCCTCCCCTTCTTGACTTCCACGTTCCGTGTTCCACTTGCTAACTGATGTTTGCCTCTGTTTCGGCTCCTTTTGAGTCGTGCCCTATCAGCAGAGGCCAGAGGAAGGCCTGAGGCCTGGCCCCTGTCCGCTCTCCTCCACCCGCCTCATCTCGGTCCTTTGGGAAGGCAGCTCTTCCCCGGTTGTATTTACAGAGCCTTCCACACCGGGGGGAGGGGGCATCTGCTGGCACTCCCTCTGACAGGGTGCTGCTTCCACTCGTGAGGCTTCCAGGAACTAACAATGCTTGATGCTATCCAGAGGGCTTTTCGTGCCTGATTCCTCCCTGGTGGCGTCGTGGCTATGTGTTAGGCTGTGATCTCCAGGGTCAGCAGTTCGAAACCACGAGTAACTCCTCCACAGGAGACAGGGTGGGTTTTCCACTCCCATAAACAACTGCATTCTTGGAAAACCACAGGAATGGGGGGGGGGCGCTATGAGCCAGCCTTGACTTGATGGCAGGAAGAGTTCTAATTCCTCTAGAGTGGATAGCCAGATCATGCCCTTTTCCTAGTCTGATCACAGTCTAGAAGCTCCCCTGAAATCTGTTCACTTTGGGTGACCCTGCTGGCATTTGAAATGCCAGTGACATAGCTTCCAGCAACACACAAGCCACCACAGCATGACCAACTGGCCAACAAGCATTGGAAGCATTTATCAGCAACCCTGAAAGAACCTTATAACCCTTCCTGATGGGACCATTGGGTCCTGAGTCTGTAACCTTTATTTTTTGGGGGGGGGCATCACTGTTATCCGGTGGTGGGAGTAGGAGGTCCAGCCCCACTGCTGGAATTGAACCTCCGTCCCAGTGGGCCGTAGTCCCGCGCACAACCACTACGCCACCGGGGCTCAGCCCGAGTCTGTAACCTTTTGACTTTCACCATAAACCCACCGTCACGAGCATGATCTGTGGGTCTGTGTGGCGACTGTGATGAGTTACAGGAGCTGAAGAGCGAGAGCTGTGGGAGACCGACACAGGTGGGCTGCGGGCTAAGATCAGAAGAAGGTCAAAGAGTCCAGCTCAGAGCCTGAGCCTGGGGCAGGGCCTCCCTGCAGTCTCTGAGATTCCGTCCCTCACCCTCTGCCAGGGTTCCACCATGCTGAGAGCAGAGGACAGAGACCTGACTGGGGTCCACGAGGCACCCCGTGGGCCAATCCCTCACCTCACACTGGCCTCTGCACCGACAGTGCCCCTGCCTCAGGACCTCTGCACCAGCTGCACCTCCCATCTGCATGACTCCTTCCTGTCTGCCTTCCCACCAAGTGCCCCCCCTCTCACCCAGGTGTCCCTGGCCACCTTGATGGAACCATGTTGACCCCACTCCCTCCCATGTTTTCCTTAGCCTCTGCACATGAGACTCTAACCTGTTACTTATTTGACTCATGTATTACTGGAGCCCTGGTGATCAGAGGTGACTGCTGCTGGGTTGAGCTGCTAACCTTGAAGTCAGCAGTTGGAAACCACCAGCCACACTGTGGCAGAAAGAAGAGGCTTTCTACTCCCATAAAAAAGTGACCGTCGGGGCTGAGCCCCGGTGGCATAGTGGTTGTGTGAGGGACTGCGGCCCACAGGGTTGGTGGTTCAAATCCAGCAGCAGCTCTCCAGGAGCAAGGCTGGGCCTCCTACTCCCACCAGGGCAGTGATGCCACACACACAAAAAAGTGACAGTCTCAGAAACCCACCGGGACAGTTTACTCTGTCCTAGAGGGTCACCGTGAGCCAGAATTCACTTGGGGGGAGTTTGGTTTGGTTCGGTTCTGTTTTCCTTCGGTCCGTCCATCCCCCTGGCTCGAAGATCCGCTCCAGCAGGGCAGAGCCCCGTCTGGCACAGGTGAGCCCGAGCTCGCCTGCATCAGCAGTTGGCATACTCGGATTCTGACGTTGAGAAGAGTTTGCATCGAAGCTCAAACAAACCATGGGGGTCCGACCCTAGGTGGGCGATTTTTGACAAGACAGGCAGCTCGTGTTTCAGCCACTCGGCGTTAGTCGGCGTTGTTAGTGCGTGTGGCTTAAACCTTTGCAGCTGTGATCCAGGTGTTTTAATATCATTTTCTTTTGGGGGGCATCACTGCCCTCTGGTGGTCGTGGGAGCTACCCAGCGCTGCATTTTTTTTTCTTTTTTGCAGCTTTTTACATTTTAAAAAAAATGGGTCCTGAGAAAGAGTTTTCAGAAAAGAATCATCATGACAAGGAACCGGTTAATCATGTTATCCATACTGTTGGTGATACTTTAGCAAAGCCTTTAGAAAAGTTAAGGAAAGACCAACAGCAGACCACACAGATTTTTAAAATTTATCTTTTAGAGAAAGCCAGGCAGGTCCTAGTGAAAAAGGGCAAAGAAGGGGAAATTCCTGAGAAGCAGCTTCTCTAACTTTATGGAAGGAGATTCCCTTTCCAAACAATGTCTCTCCATATCTCCTCTCCACATCGGTGTCCACAGATCCAGATCCTCATCATTTTCAAGGGCTGGGCCATACTATGGCTGTTTTTTAAAAAAAACTTTTAAAAAGTTGTGTTCCTTGTTTAAATGACAGCATTTACGCCTGAACTTATTTACTTGGAAAGTTCTGTGTGATGCCTTGTATAAAAAGGCAAGGCTATGGTAAAACCTTGTGGAGAATGGATTTAATCTGTCTTCAGTTATTTCTTATGGGAAAAGCGGATTTGGAACGCGACTGCAGAACGGATTAGCAATGAGGTCTTCCTACCGTACACGGTGGAAGCTCAGTAGGAAGTAGTTGAATGAACAGAAGGCTGAGAGAGGAAAGGATAGAAGAAACAAACAGCTCTGTGACACTGTCAGCCGCCCCCAATGAGAGGCAGGGGTGCAAACACTCCCCCACTTCTGGGACAAGGCAGCGGCAGAGAAATGGAGGTCAAACAGGGACGCTGGCGCGCCGACTGCCCTTGAGCTGGGATGTTTGCAGTGGGGCTTGTGCAGAGCCAGGCCGGGAGGGGAAAGCCACCGCCGCCTGCTGGTGGGTGGCATCATGACAGGTGGCCAGCTGGCCCAGGGGGCATCTCCCACAGAAGCACACACGCCACAAGGCCACAGGCACAAGCCTCTTTATTCCCAGGGCCCTGTGGGCACCTTGTCCAGTCAGCCATGCAGGGGGATGAGTCTGTGGCCCCTCCCTCCAGAACCCTCCCTGTTTCATTCGGTGCCACCCAACTGCCCCCCCTCCACAGGCAGCCAGGACTCTCGCCTCTCCTGGAGGTGAGAGTTACGTCAGGTCCCACAGGGCTGTGTCCACCCCACAGGGGGGTCTCCAGAGGGCAGGGGAGTCGGGGCCTGCCCGGACTCCTCACTTGGGCCTGGGCAGTGTCTGGCCACACCAGCGGGGTCAGCAAGGCCCGGGTTTCTGAAGAGAGTGGCCTGATTCCTAGAGGTATTGATGCCGGTTCTGCAGGGGTCTCACCATCCAGAAGTCATCCACGATCTTGCCGTCCTGTGTGTGGGGTGGGGGTGGGGTGGGGAGGCACAAACATGGTTCAAATCCCCATCCTGCCTCTGGTGGGCTGTGCAGCTGCAGGTAAGTGCAACACCTCTCTGAGCCTCAGGTCTCTCATCTGAAGAGCAGAGCTGACCCTCGTGACAGTATCCAGTCCCAAACCAGACTCACCGCCATGGGGTCGATGCGGGCCCACAACGCCCCTAGAGGGCAGGGTGGAACTGCCCGGTGAGTTTCTGACACCCTCCTCTTTCTCCCCAGGAGCTGCACCGTGGTTTCCAACAACGACCTTGCATTTGGCCCAACGCTAACCACTATGCCTCAAGTCTGCCAGAGTGTTGAGATCATTAGAAAGCCATAAAAGACACCCCAGCCAAAAGAAGGACTGAATACCTCACAGCCAAACCCACGGCCACCAAGTCAAGTTGGAATCACCGTGACCGGGAACAGGGTTCCTGAGGCTCAGTCTTTAGAGGAGCGGATGAGTTTGAACCTCCAACCTGGCGGTTAGCAGCTCTTCTAACCCCACAAGGCCACCAAGCCTCTTTAAGGGCTAAGCCGTGTAGGTCACTCAGAGGAGGACACAGAGCCTGGTGTCAAGCAGACACACCTTGGCTTACATCCCAGCAGAGCCTGTCCCAGAGGTGTGGCCTGCAGCTGGTGGCCTGCTTCTCTACGCCGAACCTCCCTCTTCCACCAAACAGGGAGAACTACAGACTGGCTGGCAGGGACACGGGAAGAACGGAGTCAGGGAATACACGCAAACCCAGATGCCCAGCACCAGAACACAGTCACTGCTCCCAAGTTCACTGCCCTTGAGTCCACTCTGCCTGAGAGTGGCTGCACAGGGCGGGGTAGAAATGTCCTTGTGGGTTCCTGAGGTTGTAACCTTGACAGGAGTGGAAGCACTCGGGTGGTTTCAAACGGCTGACCCTGGGTAAGCAGCCCAATGCATAACCAGTGGAGTGGACGCTGACGTATTCACCGTCTCCCGGGTCCTGACCCTCAAGCCCAAACCAACCTCAGTGCCATGGAGTGGATGCTGATCCATGGTGACAGGTCGGACAGGGCAGACCTGCCAGGGGCTCTGAGGTGATCGCTCTGGAGTGGGAGGGCCAGGGAGAGGAGGTGGGTGGGGGTGGTGTGTGGAGCCCTTAGGAGCGTTCCAGCACCAGGTAGGTATGTGTGACACGATGCAAGTTCTTGTCATGTGTGTAAGTTCTTCCCTATGTGTCTTCCCTGGCCCCATCCCCTGTCTTCCAACTCTCAATAAACAAGCAAACAAACAGACAAAACACCCCTCGCTGCCGCTGAGTCAGCCCCAACCCACAGCAGCCCACAGGCCCGAGGAGAACGCTCCCTGGGTTTCTGCGGCTTTAACTCAGGATGGGAGGAGAAGGCCTCGTCTTTCTCCCGAGAAGTGCCCGGCAGATTTTGCACTGCTGGGCTTGCGGGGACAGCCCGGTGCTTCACACGCCGTGCCACCATGGCTGCTTGAAAATTCCCAGGCATCACCAATTTTGAAATTGCAGTGGCAAAAACAACCGATGGGATTTGAGTCCATGTAACGCTAAGACGGCCCACGTCCTTATCTCTCTCTCTCTCTCTACACACACACACACACACACACACACACACTACTGTCTCCCCTCTGCCTGCCTCTGCCTCTGCCTCCGCCCCCCACCCCGTGATGATAGAATCCTGTAGAACCTATCTGACTCCAGATGCTATTCCAGGCACTGCTTGTCCCGCGCCACCCTGCAGGGGAGGACCGATGACCACCCCGAGGTACGGATGAGAAAACTGGGCTCCTCGGGCTCCGGGAAGCTGCCCCAAGGCCTGCCAGCAGGAGCACCTGCAGCAGGATCTGAACTCGGCAGGTGGCCCTGGGTTGCCCTCACTGACCTGGTCGTCGGACACCTGCTGGAGGTGCAGGTGGGTCCCGTTGAGGATATGCATCCGGGTGTAGCCGTACTCCCTCACCCGCAGGGCGCTCCAGGGCCCGGGGAAGATGGCAAAAGGTGTCAACCGCTCCTCGCAGCCCTGCCAGAGAGAGTCGGTCAGGTCCGGGGGACCCTCAGGGAAGTCAGGGCCTGCAGGCCGCTGTCCTGTTCCTCCCACCTCCCCCACCAGCCCACCCCCAAACTCAGCCAGGACCGGATCTGATTTGTGCCGAGACACCCGAGGGGTCCGACCCGGCCAGGCGGGCCCTGAAAGGCCCCGGGGTCACACTGGGCCCTGACTTGGGCCGCTGTCACCACGAGATCAGCAGTTCGGACCCACCAGCCGCTCCTGGAAGCCCCAAGAAATACAGGCTTGAAAAACCCACAACGGGAGCTCTGCCCAGCCCTGAACGGCCGCTGTGAGTGGAATCGACCTGCCGAGCGCGAGGTTGAGATCCTCCTGCCCCGGCATGGGTGGCATGAGGCTGCTTGCTGGGCCGAGGGGCCCTCGCTGGCTCAGGGCCCCTGGCATCAGAAGCAGCGTCGCAGCCACACAGAAGGAGCCACCTGGAAAGTGAGCCGAGGGGAGGGAGACAGGCCCCCAGCGGCTAGAAGGCATCAGTGGGGCACCCTCAGAGAAAACCTTCTGTACAGCCTGAAGCTGGGCGGCGAGGAAGCCTTTGGCCTGACAGGAGACAGCCAGGTAGAGTCGGAGAGGGAGCCAGGTGGCTGGACAGGTCGCCATGGCAACCACGGATGGAGGCCAGGTTCATCACCGGTCTAGTGTGACGAGTCACAACCTGTTTACACGCTCCTTCCGGAAAGCCTCTCTCCACGGATACGTTGTTCAGCACAAGAGAAATAAACAAAAAAAAAAAAATAAGAAAGAGTAGGCAGCCCTGTCGCAGAGGCCGGCAGTGATCAAAGTATCCTTCACCAGCGTAAGACAGACTGCTCTCAGCACATTTACAACCCTGGCGGGGGGAGGAGGGGCGGGCGGAGCACGGAACGCAGTCGCTCTGTGGATTTCTGCCTCTCTCCCAGAGAGCGTGCCAGCTTCCGTCTAAGCACCAGCAGTCACCCGTGACACAGCTCTGATGTCCCCTTCTAGGGCATGGAGGTGGAGAAAGCGGGAGCGGGATTTCTGATGAAAGGATGAGGAAAGGACACCACAGGATCTGCGGCTGCATCGGGATCAAAAGCACACTCGGGGCTTGGATGCTAAGGCAGCGCACACGGGCCCG
>PVJH01011445.1:0-68789 GCA_004026705.1 Nesogale talazaci | reverse complement strand
AACAGGGAGATGAGAGCGGGTTTACTGGTCTGAAGTTCATGACCTAGCATGGTTTACTGGTCTGAAGTTCATGACCTAGCATGGGAGAGCCAAGCATGTTGAGAATTTGTTGGATCCTTGGTCTAAAGGGAGGCGACCAATGGCCACCGTGGTGAGGCTAAGTGGAAAAGCCCACATTGAGTTGACCAGAACCCGACCATAGGAAGAGAAGCGATTTAAGTCTGTGACCTGGTGCCTATCATTGTTGACTTCATGGATGGCCTGTCCTGATTTGACTTTGTTAATGGACACACACTTCACAAGTTTCCAACTGGAATGAAGATTCTTCATGTTGAAAGATATGATTGTTTCCTTACAGCACTAGGTTGGTGTAAGTAGGCAATATAGAAATTAGATACCCAAAATGGGGGAATGAAGGCATGAGGTAGTTTGGCTTGCAAACTCTTATAGGTGGTAGAATATACATTCATAGGATTATAGAATCAAGGTGTAGATATTTTGTAACTACAATTGTAAGGCACAGGATATCTATTGTTTTGTTCACTTATAGAATGTTATTTTCAAACGATGGTGACACAGGTTGACTTATATGTATTTTAGTTTTATCCTGTTAGATATAAAAATTATTTTATTGGTTATTTGAGGGTTACATATGGTTACAGAGTTATGTGAAAGTATAAAATGAACAAGGGGTGGTCTGTGGCCATCATGTGCTTATGTTAATTTTATAATTGAAATATAGGGGTGGAGTCTGGCCTGTTAATCAGGAGAAAGCCATTGAGTAGCTGATGAGGCCCCTGTGTGGGCCTGGCTTTCACCTGAGGCTCCTGGGAAATCTCGCAGTATTTCCCTCGTGAAGATGAGAAGCTATCTTCCCCAGTTGTTGGGAGTTAGTTTCAGGCATGATTAATCACAGACAAGCTGGCAGCATCAGAGAAGTTGGAGGAGCCAACAGAGAGACCACTCGGCTTTTCCCTGATGAAGACAGACCTCTGAAGCTGGAGTGGCATGCTGTTGATGGACCTGAGCCCTGGAAGCGAGGAGCCATGGGGAGACCCCTGCCAGCGCCAAAATTCTGCATATGTGTTAATATTGGACTTATGACTTTGCACTGGACAGCATTGGGATGCCTTCTTAGTGTCACATTTCTTTTGTATATAAACCCTTTCCTTATACCTTTATACTTGTCTCTGAAATTTGTTCCTCTAGTCTACCTGGACTAACTCAGTAAGAAAAAGGTCAGAAAAGTTGTATCCCAATCTATATCCAATCATTACAATGTACCCGTTCTTGGTTCCATGGTTCAAGAGCTAACCTGGGTGAATTTTATTAAGAATTCTTATGCCATCAACTTACAGCACTGAACTTGTTCCTTTAGATCTGTTTGTCCCCCAACTTTAAAGAATAATGAAAGAATAATGACTTTCTTTTAAATAATACCCAAATGACTATTTTGACTCAGCAGAAATCAAAGAGCATAGGAGTCTTTGGAAAAGGGTTAGAGATTTGAAAACACTGCCTTTAGAAGTGTATAGACCTAGATGGATATGTCATTGTGTTAGTCTGGGTAGACTAGAGAAACAAATCTCATAGACATGCATATAGATATAAGGAAAAGATTTATATATAAGAGAAATAGGATATTAAGAAAGCATCCCAATCCAATACTGTACAAATTCAAAAGTCCGATATTAACCCATATGCCCGACATCAATCTATAAAGTCTCCTTCCAACTCACGAAGTCACAGGCCAGTGGGTGCAGAGTCCCAGTGCTGGCAGTGGTCTCCCCATGGATCCTTACTTCCAGGACTCGGGAACAGCATCCAGTGGTGACAGAATCAACTCTTTGCTGGCAGGGGTCCCACGTGGCCTCTCCAGCTTCAGAGGTCTGGCTCCATCAGGGCTAAGCCGTGTGGCTTCTCTGGCTCCTCAGATGCTGCCATCTTGTCTTGTCCATGATTATTCGTCTCTGAGAATTAACTCCCAACAACAGGGAGATAGCTTCTCATCTTCACAAGGGAAATATCATGAGATTTCCCAGAAGTCTCAGGAGAAAGCCATGCCCACACAGAGGCCTCATTGGCTACTCAATGGCTATCTCCAGATTAACAGGCTAGTTCCACCCCTACATTTCAATCACAAAATTAACATAAGCACATGACTCCTACAGTCATGAAAGAATACCATTTCATTTTGATATTTTTATTTAATAAAGGCTCTAAAAACTTACAGGAATTCTTTTTGACTTAGTCTACATATTTTAATTTTTATTGCCTTCTGAAATAATACCTTTAAGAAGAGTTAGAAAGAGGCTAGTTATCATGAGGTAGAATGTATACATACTTCAAATGTCTGACTTCTCAAAAAATGTTATACTACTCCATTATCCCTGGTATCAATCACCACTCCTTCTCTCAGCATCCCTTCTGAAGAACCAGGGTTCTGAAATTAATCGCAATATCTCAAGGATACAAAATCATTAAACTCTTTACAGCTTCAGTCTTTTGTACATTCACTATGATGTTGTCCAGTGGTCTGCTTATAAGGATTTTCATTTTCTTTGTATTGAGTTACAATCATGACTCAAGGGCACAGTCTTATTTTTATCAGCTGGCGCTTCAAATTTTCTTGCTTCATTTCTTCATTCATTCAGTAAGTGTATACTCGAGGTTCTTGCCTTTTCTGCTCAGTATATGAAATAAGTTTGGTGAAAGAATAAAATTCTGAGGTATGCCTCTCCTGATTTTAAACCATTAAGTATCACCTTACTCTATTCAAATATCTCTATCAGTCTATGTATAGGTCCCATATGACACCCATAATTTATGATACACACAATCAAATACCTCTTTATAGTCAATAAAATATAAATCAACCTTGCTCTGTTATTCTCTGCTATTAGTCAGGATCCAATTGATATCAGCAATATCATCCATGCCTCTTCTGGATCTCCAGGTTGGATTCCTGGAACAATTTTGTGGATGTACAGCTAAAACCACTGCCGAAATATTTTAGCCAAAATTTACTTTATTGTATTAATAATGATAGTGTTTGATCATTTCTGCACCCCATTGAGTCATCTTTCTTTGGGATGGGCACAGATATAGATCTCTTCAAATAAATTGTCCAGGCAGCTGTCTTCCAAATATTTGGGCAGACACAAGTGAGTGCTTATAATGCTTCATCAGCTTGTTGAAACATTTCAATTGCCGTTCAGTCAATTCCTTAAACATTGTTTTGTGTGTGTGGGCTTTGTCAATAATGGTTTTTTTTTTGGGGGGGGGAGCAGAGAGGCATCACTGCTCTCCGGTGGTGGGAGTAGGAGGCCCAGCCCCACTGCTGGAATTGAACCTCCGTCCCAGTGGGCCGCAGTCCCATGCACAACCACTACGCCACCAGGGCTCAGCCCCAATAATGCTTTTTTTGTTACTATAAATATCACTTACCGCCATTGCATCTATACTGTCTCATAGCAACCCTACATGACCGAAGAGAACCTTTGGGTTTCTGAGGCTGTAAAGGTCTAAGGAAATAGAATGCCTCCTTTTTCTCCCAGAGAGCAGCTGGTGAGCTTGAACAGCCAGTCTTGGGATTAGCAGTCCAATGTCTAATCACGCCATCACCGGGTAGAAAGTCTGCAAAATATAATGCAGAAATGTGTCTTGATATTCTCCTTGCACACATACAAAGGGACATCTTTGTAACCCTTTAAAGAAGTTTTGTGTAAATGCTTTCTAAATGCTTCAGTCATTTGAATATTTGACTCCTATGTTCATGAGTCTTGGTTGTGGATCAAGGCAAAAGGCAATCCTAAGCAACTACAATCATTTCTCCATTTCTCATGATGATATTGATTTAGCTGTTAGGATTTTTGTGTCCTTTACATTGCGTGGTAATCTGTACTAAAGGTTGTAAGGTTTGATCTTCATCAGGAAATATCCTCATGGCTTCCCACAATAAAAGGAGTATCATCTGTATATCACAAATTGTTGGTCAGACATCCTATGATGCCCTGTTCTTCTTCACATAATTCAGCTTCTCAATTTATTTGTTCAGCACTCAACTTGCATGAGTATGGTGAAATGATAAAATTTTGATGTATTATTTTCTTTATTTTAAAACATGCAGTATCTCATTTTTCTAATTGAATGAATGGCTCTTGGACTGGGCATAAATAAGATTTTTTTTTATAAATTTGTCAGGTAAGGTGTCTTTCAAATCCCTAGATATAGTCTAGAGTGTTCTCATAGCTATACATAAGTATAGATGTTAGGACTTACAATGCATCACAAAATGAATGACTATGGCTAAAAGGGCCCTATTAAATAATTAATTGCCCTACATTTTCCAATCTAAAGGACTCAGATTTCAAAATTGAATTTGACAATATTCTGTTGTGATGCATATGGTTTTCATTGACTAATTTCTAGCATTAGTTCACCAGACCTTTCCCCCCTGTCTATCTGGAAAGCTTCACTGATATTTGAAACACTGGTTACATAAGTTCCAGTATCATTGCAACATCTAAGCCATCACAGATTGACATACTTTAATATCAGTGGTAAAATTTGCTTATTAGATACACAAAACCAAAATATGAAACTCACTGCCATCAAGCCAATCCCAAATCATAGAAAGGAGCAGGATACACCACTGAGAAGTATTTCTTCTGAGTGCATCAGGTTGCAATTTAATCAAGGGGCTGCATTCACTCCCTGTTGTTGGTGACTCACATAGTTAATTATGTTATGCTGAAACTCATCATAGAATTGATTACTTCATATTAGATTGCATCATGGGGGATTACTGCCAAACTTCTGGAAACCCAGCCTATCCAGGTAACACAAAACTTTTCATAATTAGAAACAAAACAGTTACATGTTTCTCAATGACATGGCAAATCAATTGATGTTAGATGAAAAGGAGATTATCAAGCTAAAATTCAAAATGCAACTTCTGTGACTCATGCAAAGCTTGTATAAATATTATTATACATCTTCACAAGATTGTATAAATATTATTACACTACACAAATATTATTACCTGGAAAATAGAAGTGTACCCTAAATTGAAGCAGTATAATATGTAATAAAATGGAATGCTTTTGCATTCATCTACATAAGACAATTTCCAAAATAATTTAACCTCAATAACAGATCTTGATTTCCTAGAAAATAAACAAGAGCAATTTCCCCCAAGGTCATTCAACATCATACTTTATTATTTGAATAAGGAATGCAATCTCACTTTACAGGATTTTTCAAACTTGTTGCTTCTAGAAACCTCGTGGGTGGATGTCCAACATCACCGTCATGGGAGCAAGATGACGAGACAAATAAATGAGCACCTGTGCAAAGTCACACTTCATTTCCTGCTTCTACAGACTCACAATTCTTAAGCACATGGCTTGTTTTCCCTTGTACTGTTTTCTCCTAGCTGTAGCTCACTTAATGAAATTTCAAAAAATCTATAGAATAGTATTCATGACAGATAAAATTAAACATTCTCAGAAATACATTTGACAAAATCATATCATCTATACAGCCAAATCATTGGAATTAATGTGAAACAAATAAATGTGACTCAAATGGAAAGCTTTATGACCCAGATGGCTTTGAAGGGTGATTCAAAAGATTATAGGAAGAAGAACATTATGCTGTACATGTATAGATATAGGTATCTTTTATATATTAACTTTGGGGAAACTGGCAAAATTGTCTCTTCTAGCTCTACAGAATAGTTGAATCGCCAATGGCTTTCTACTTTAAATGGTCTCAGGACATTTGCAGAGACAAGTTTAAATTGATTTTACTACTCTGCCGACAGAGCTATAGTTGAGAAATAGAGTAGAAAATGCATATAAATTAGGTTATTTTGCAAATTGGTAACATCTTCAATATTATCTTCCCCTTCTTAATGGATTTAAATTAGAAACACTAATGACTATGTTAGCATATTTTGTGCTCAGTGGGGGATGCAGATAGAAGGGTACTTTGGGTACATTTGGAGAGAGATAAACAGTTGAGGATCATTAGTACCAAAATCAAAATCATATTTCACCAAAAAATACAGTTTTAAGGAAATATCTATCTGACGCATCTCATACAATTTTAAATAAATTTATGAGATAGTTTTAAACTGTGACAAAAGGAAAAGCCTACAGAAAAGGCACAATTTTCATTCTACTGCCTTTAAGATAGAAAAAAATATTCTTTTTTAAATCATACTGAAATAAGCTCTCCTGTATCTAGTGTTAGAAAACATTAATCTACACATGTTTATTCATCAGTTCTATGACATTAGGGCTCTAATAGAAGTTATTTGCTTATATTTATCCCTTTGCTTTATTATACATGATCCTTTTCATATTTAAAATTGAAATATGCAAACTGATGGAGTCAGGGTATATATTTTGTTACTTGAATAGCATTATTATAGATTAGGAATTCATGACTTGCAAAGACAAGATAATTTCATGGGACATAAAAATTCAGAAAACACAGATAAGAAGACTGGACTTGGGAATTAAAAAATAATAAGAATAAAAGGCATCGAGGGTTATTTTTCTCAAGATCCTGAATATCTGCATCTCTACTTCCTTTGGGAGTCAATCTATATTTCTCTTTGTTTCCTCCAGGGCAGCTGCCTTTGTCTGCATATCACAATATTTAAGAATCCAAATGTTCTCACATTTCTCACAGGGTTACCTGACCTGGAATTCTAGTACATAGGTTGCTAATATACAGAAAAGCATTAGTCCAGCTAAGTAATTTGTTTGGCTTTCTGAGAGTGTCCACCTAAAGACAGTCCATTGAACTGTCACCACAAAAATTTAGTACCATAGTGCAAAAACTTTTATTCACCCAACAAATATTTGGATTGATATTTGCCAGTTGATAAAACCTTCATTCAATTCACAACAAATATTTGTAAAAATAGAATAAATAAAACATTAAAAGTAACATAATCCATGATTTTATACTGTGGAATGTAAAGACTTTTACTTTATACTAACCATTGAGATTTTATAGACCTGCTTATAGTTTCCTTTAATATAGAAAGTAATAGGAAACGTCATTCTTTTAAAGCTGGCAAATTGTTAGTAACTGTGTTCATTTTAAATCATCAGGAAAGCAAATAGAACTTTTAGTTCACGTGTAACTTTAAGACAAACTAGTAGGAGGTATTCTAATATGACTCCTCAGATTTCTAGCTTCCTAGTGCACTTATATGATTAGTCCCTACCATTTAAATGTAGATGGTATGTGTCAACATTATGTAATTTAATTCTGTGGTTAGGCTATATTATACAACAAATACAAGTATGTAATCAGGATTCCCAACACTTGATTTAAATTTCAGATTAATCAAGAGAGCAAATTCCCTAATTTAGAATCTTTCTAAACGAGCTCACAGGCCTTCATTGGAAGGATTGCTTGAAGTTTGAGTTTCTCCTGCTGACCTCGAAGAAGCAAAATACACCTGTGAATGAGATTTTGAGAAGGCCATGGTACATTATAATATCTAATATACTATGTTCCTCTTCTTGTATTTAAAACTGTCCTTAAATATATTATTGGACATTTCATATATTATTTAAAAGTGGCAGATATTAGTGAAACAGGTGGTTAGCATTTGCTAGAAAAAGTAGAAGTAGTATGGGGTTTGTCTGTTCGTTTCCCAAAGAAAACGCAATGAAGATAATGAAATCTTACTTTTTAGAACTTTTCTCCTACTTGTTATTGGATTTTAAATTCCCACAAACCACCTCCACCAAGTAGATTCCTCCTCACAGCAATCCAATAGGACAGAGTGGGTATGCCACACAGAGTGCTCAAGACTGAAATCTTTTCTAAAATAGATAACATTTTTTTTCTTTCACAGAATAGCTGCTGAAAGATCTTTTGGTTTGCAGCCAAGCATTGAAGCACTGCTCCACCAGGAATTCTTTTAATTTCATATAGAATGTCATAAAATAGAACTTTCCCTCATACTAAAACACAGACAATTTTATATCTACAATTTAAAGTTACTGTGAGCCCAAAAAAAGATCCATATCAATGTCAAAATTGTTGCTCACAAGTCACACATCAGTCTAAATTAATGTTACAGCTTGATTCAAGATAAAAAAAGAAAGACATTACAAGTTTGAGACACATTGAAGTGAGGCATGATAATGGTGCTGAGAGGCAATGAAATTTCATATTTGAATCAAAAAACATTTCTATAGCACATAAATGTAAAGAGAAGTTTCAACACAATCACAAAGGGATAAAATGAATTCAAAAGTTTATAAAATGTTAGCTGACTTTTGAATCATAATTGTAACATTTTCCTGCCAGAGAATACAAATCTTTTTCATTTCACACATAAATCACACTGTGCCAAAAGTTTACTCTAAAATATTTAGTTTGATGTTTTTAACAACTAAACTATTTAATTGTTCATATAAAGGGAAGAGTCAAGAAAGATCAATTCAGAAGAGCTGTTATTACGCAATAGATTACCAGAGAATGGGTGTAACCATGAATCCAAATCCACCACTGGGAACAATTGGAGTAAGATTCTCTCACTTTTTTCCATCCAGTGCCTTAAAGATATAGTACCTAGGAAATACATGTGACATATCCATTTTCTCATTACAAGAAGAAATCAACCCAATGACTTACAACAGAGTATCAGAGAGATGCATCAAGGAAAAAGGAACAAATAGAATGGAGATATAAAAATAGAAGCTACGGACAATCTTTAAGAATGTATAACCTCAGAAATCCTAGAGAACAGTTCTAGTCTGTCCAGTAGTATCAGATTAAGTCCACGGCAGTGGAATTTTCTAGACCCATTATTCCTGCATATTTATTGAAAGGAGAAACAGAATTATTTAATATTTATCATTTTATATTTTTTAATGTCAGATATAATTGCATAATCAATGGTAAGGCAAGTTTCAAACTTAATATACACTATACCATGCTGGAATAAGAACATAGAATTTATGCTGCAGTCTATGTGGTTTTCAGAATGATATATGTTGAGCCTTGTAACTTATTTGAATCCATAGACAATCCTGTATCAAAAGACATCAAATTATATATTCCACTGTTGATATATATTATATTTTCCAAATTGTATGCATTATATATTGAAATTAATAGTATGACTCCTGTGCCCATGGGTAAAAATCTCCTTATGGCAATGGTTCCCATGCAATCTAATACAAGAGTTCCTTTGCCTAGCAATGATTTTAACAAATCAATTGTTGTCTTTTCACAGTTTGACTCAGTGGCACACAATGGGAACAACTGCTACAACTATTTTTTTAGGGGCTGAGGTATTACTGGCCTCTGGTGGGAGGACCAGCCTTGCTCCTGGAGAGCTGATGCTGGATTTGAACCACCAAGCCAGTGGGCCGCAGTCCCACACTCAATCATTACGCCACCGGGGCTCAGCCCTACAACTCTTATGGAATGATCATCAGCAAAATTTTACTTGCATGTGATACTCATGATATTGCTCTATAGTTTGAGCATTCTTTTGGGTCACTTTTCTTTGGAATGAGCACAACTATGGAACTCTTCCAGTCAATTGACAAAGTAGCTCTTTTCCAAATTTCCAGCATAGAAAAATGAATGCTTCCAGTGCTTAATCAGCTTGTTGAAACATTTCAACTGATAGTTCCTCCATTCCTGGGACTTTGTTTTTCACAACAGCTTTTTGTGCAGATAGGATTTCTTCTTTCAATACCATGGATTCTTGATCATATACTATCTCTTGCAGTGGTTGAATGTAAGGCAACCAGTTCTTTTTAGTATAGTGACTTTATTCTATTCATCACCTTTTGATTCTTGCTGAAACATACAATAGATTACAATATGCAAATTGCACAACATTGTCTGTTAAAATGAAGAGGACTTGAAACAGTAGCTGATGAAGATCAAGAATTATAATCTTTATGATGGATTACAACTTAATGTAAATAAAACCCAAATCCTCACAACTGAAAAATATGAGACATCCTGGTAAACAAGTGTTTTATGCTTGGCTGGTAAATGAAAAGATTGTGTCTCAGATTTACCCAAGCATTGCAGAAGACTCAATACTTTCTTTCTGGAAGGGTTGTTTGTGTTGTGAGGTACCATTAAATTAATTGCATCCACAGTAGCCTTATGCACAATAAAACAAAGCATACATCACCTTTTCACATACATCATCTTTTCAACTGTTCCTTTGCTTAAGCCCATTGTAGCAGCTGTAGTGCTAATTCATCAAATTGAAGACCATTCTCTTTTTTGTTGTCCCTCTATTTTACCAAGAATAATGAAACTGCCCAGTGGTGGTGACAAATAAACAGCAGCTTCATGTTCTCATTCATGTCTTCATCAAAAGACTGAAACCAATGGTCAGGACCATGAAGAGCTAGCAATTCCCCAAGTACCAGAGACTTGTTTGTACACTATGCAGCAACATTTCTGTCTTTCTTCCATCAAACAGTATCATCAATCCAGACCTTTTAGGATCCCAAAACTGTGGTGTTCCTAAATCAAAATCTGTAAATTCTCTGGCCCCACATTATTGTCCTCTGAGTCCACCGCAATAGCCTGGAGTTTTATCTTGTATACTTGGGGTACTTTGGGAGAAGTGACTACTCTCTTGAGAAGGACATGGTGCTTAGTACAGTAGAGGTTCAATAAAAAAGAGAGCAAGACCCTCAGTGTGGTAGATTAGCAAGATTAGCATAATGACTGTAAGAATGGGCAGGGACGTAGGGAAGGGTGGAGATCTGAGCACCATTTGGTTCTATGGTCATGCAGTTTCTGTAAGCTGGAATAGATTCATTGACATCTAACAGCACAAGATGTTTTTCCATATTGTCAAAAATGTAAAAAAGTCATAGAACCAGGTGATCATTTAGAAGTAGTTGTATTTTCCCTTGGATGAACACTGCTGAGATGGTTGGTATTTGCTGTTGTTGGGAGCCATGTAGTCAGTACCAACCCATAACGACCTTATGCACAGCAGAACAAAACATTGCAGGGCACTTCACCATCCACACGATGGTTCCCACACTTGAGCTCATTGATGAAGCCACTGCGTCAATCCATTTCCTGGAAACACGTCTTTATTTTCGTTGCCCCTCTGTTTTACCGAGCCTGATGTCCTTCTCCAGGGAATGGCGTCCCCTAACAACGTGTCCAAATCGCTAAGATTAAATCTACCCATCTTGCCTCTGTCAATTCTTCTTCCAAGACAGATTCCTTTGCCCTTTAGCGGTCTGTAGTACTTTCTATATTCTTCTCTAGTACCACAGTTTAAATGAATACATCTTCTTCAGCCTTGCTTACTCATTGTCCATGTTGCACACGCAATGGAAAATACCACTTGAATCTAGTACACCTTAGCCCTTAGAAGATTATCCCAATGGAATGCATCTTTAGATCTCTGGACTGGTGTTTTCAGGAACATTGGAGCTGATTCAAGCAAGACAAAATCCTTGCCAATTTCCAATCTTTATCCACTTTACTAGGATGTTACCTATAGATTCAGTTATCAGGATTTGGGGCTCTTTTATATGTCACCCATATTGGAGACTGCAATGCTTGGTTTTCATCAGCAGGTGCTTCAAGTTCTCCTCACTTTCACCAAGCAAGGCTAGGCTATCTCATCTGCATATCACGGGTTGTTAATAAGTCTTCCTCTGTTCCTGACATCCTTCTTCATAGAAGCAAGGTTTTCTGATTATTTTCTCAGTATGCAAGGTGATACATTACAGCCCTAACTGTGGCAGACGTATAGTTTCATGTCAACTGGAAGATATAAAAGTGCAGAGGTGGAGTCTAGACTGTCAATTTGGCCACAGTCTAATGCAGCCTCCTTGTGAGCATGACCTCTCATAACGAGTGCCCTGGAACACCTCCTCCCCACCACCCCCTCTACCTTTACAGCCCTGCTGACAGGGCATGATGGAACCTGCCAGAGTCAGGTGATGCTTCAGTGGTTCCACTGACTTTGGATCCACAAGACTTTTCACTCGCTGGTCTCACTCTCCCTCTTCCTCTCCTCCTTCCCTCCCTCCCTCTGTTGCTTTCTCTTTCTCTCTTTCTCTCTTCCTCTTTCTCTGCCAGGGAGATGATTCTGATCCATGGAGAGCAATACGACAGAGCAGAATGGCACAGTGGATTTCAAGGCAGTATCTCTCTTTGAGAAGAGAACACCTCTTTGCCTTCAGAGGAGCTAGAGGTGTGGAACTGCTGGTTCTTCTGCTTGCAGCTCAGCCTATGACTCCAGTGCTATCGTGAATCCTAATTGCAAACTCAAACTCTGTTTTTTGGTTTTATTCTGCTTTGTCTGTAACTATTACACTTGCTGTGATTATGATGGAAAATCTCTCTTTTCTCCTAATTTTAAGAGAAAAAAAATACTAGAATGAATTTTTCTCCAGTCTTCTCATTGACATGCTTGTTATTTGTATTGATGTATCAGAAGTGGAATAGAAATTACAATAGTAATTTTATAATATTTGGTGGTCACCAACTCTGAGTTGAATATTATTCTAAGCAATTTATTTGCAGACTTCTTTAGCCCTCCCCACAAATCTATTGCATAAGTTTAATGATTTCCACTTTAAATATAACAAAATCTATTTAAAGAGAGACTGATTAACGTTCCCCAGACACTCCCCCCCCCCCGATAAAATGTAGAATGGGAATTCAGCTTGGTCATACACCTCAGAAATTTCTGGATTAATATTTAGCTATAAAACCCATCTCCATGACAAGTGTTGCCAATCTAGAATTGCCCATAAAGGTTCTCAAAAATTATTTACTTTTTGATACTGCTGTTTGTTTTCCTTTCCTTGATGGATTCTCCAGAGGCAAATTATCTCTGCCTCCAGAAAATTTGTTGAAAACAGCCTGCTAGGGATCCATTCACTCAGGACCATGTGTGCTATTTTGTAAATATTCTTGAACATCTGAAAGTGACAGGATGTGTTTGTATTTATGAATAGGAATTTGTAGTATTTTCAGGTCAGACAACTCATGAAAAGAAAATGATGTAGCTCCTCATACCACCCCACTCCCCTGCCCCATTCAAAGGGAAATCCTACCACCCCACTCCTCGACCCCCCAAAAGGAAGGAAAACATAGTTTAAAAATTATTTTTTTAAACCAAGACCAGGCTAAACATTCTAGGCAGTCATGGGTCAGGATGTATATCAGACCATTTTCAGAAAGAATTATACCTAAAACCTTCCCAGAGTCCTCTAAAATCATTATGAAGGAATTAGCTGACAGTGACATCCCTAAAGCCTGTGCAAAAGAGAACATAGGTGCCAGTTAACATTCCTGTTGTTCCAGGGCTATTCGTTTAGAATTTATAGTCTATGGCATCCGTTTGTAATTTCAAGAAAAATATTTCTGTAGTAAAAAAGGGAAGTAAATAAAAATATGTACTTCAATTATATTGGACAATATTAAATGTATGCTTTGTATCATAAATTAGCCTTCTCCATAGTTATAGAAATGCTAAGTAGAAAAATGTTTTTCTTGATGATCAAGATCATAATTGTAAAACACCAAAGCTGCTCTGTTGGGAATATTTATCGAAAAGATGTGAACATACCACCACATTTTTTCTTCTTTGTCTACAAGATTATCATTTTCTGCTTGAAATGAGCTGTCAAATAGAAAATATTTTCATTAAAACAACGTGAATCTTGTAGGCAATTCTCTCTAATAGGTTCTGATACTTTAGTTTATTTTATAATTTTCTTAACGAACTGGTCCTTTTCTCCTGGATTTTTGGTCAAATAAGTTGATTTAAAATCAAGACAGAGCAGGGGATAATTGATTTACTCTATGGAAAATTCATTTTGTATTCCAATACAGATATATATTTCACAGGAATTCAATGTTTTCCATTATGGCTATGCAATTTTTGTCTAGTTCAGTCAGGGATTCAATACTATTACATGTAAGTTCTCCTACATTTCTAATTTAACTTAGATCATAAGGAAATAAGAGGTATAGCCTGTTATGTTACTTTGTGGAGATATATATATATATATATATATATATGGTTTTACCATATCTTAAAACAACTTGAGTGCAGTTGATACAAAATAAATAGTGTGTTCAAAATCTCAAGAAGTTACTTTTTATTGCTTTAACATATTAAAAAATCATTTAAGGCACTATTCCATTTGTTTAGATAGGAAGCAAATAACCCCAATGTGCAAATACTTCAAATCAATTCACCAAAATATGGACCATAGCAGCAAAGCTGAGACTTCCTTCACATGACAAAAAAACTACAGCAGAAAAGTTAACTAACTTCTGTCATTTTTCTACTGGCATAAAAGAACTTACCCTTTGATTAAAGTTTTCCACCTTCTCCCATGTTAGCCAAAAATAAAGAATTAAGCAATTCTCTAAATATATGAGGAGTTCTAGCACATCAAAAACTAATTCGTCACATCAAAAACTAATTCGTCTCTCAGTGAATCTGCATGTGAATTCTAAATTTAATATTTTCATACTCTGTCTCAAAATGTAAGTTTGCATGGAGATGATTTTTGGACTATTTTTTTACAGATTTTTTAAATGTATTCCACCACAGACTTGCAAATGCCTTCTTGATTTGTACATTCCTGAATTATCTTCTTACTATATATTTAATGTCATTGCCCTCATCTTTAAAACAATTTCTGCTCCATATTTATTATGAATGGAGCCAATCTTTGCACTTGAATCCCTTATGCCCTATGTCCAATTAAATAGTGAAACTTTTTGAGTCACAGTGTCTCATAAGCTGTGTTCATTCTCTTTCATTCCTCTTGCTGGCTCTCTATTCATCAATACTAAAAAAAAGATAGAGAGAAAGGGAAATTAAAATTGTGTGTTGGTAAGAAAACTACTCTACAGATAGAATGATATAATGACAGAATATCAAAAATGTCTTCTGGGTCTGTCCAGGAAAAAATGAAATATTAATACTGTAAATCAAAAATGAATAGAAAAATGTTCAGAGTGAATAAGCAGATTGGGCTGAATTAATTTCAGAACTGCAGAAGAGGAATGAGTTGTCTACACATAAATAATCACTGCATAATCAACTCTAGCTATGCTGAGTTATGCATGTAGTAGTATCATATTTGTTTTATCTAACTATTGGAAGAACTGGGGTAGGTTTCAGATTTTATATCATAATTGAATCTGAATGTGATGGCTGGTATTTTTTCCAAAAACATTCAAAATGTTCACTAATGTATGCATATGATATCTATCTTTGGAACAGTATAAAGACAGTCTACTTTAGTTCCCTTATAAAGCATTTTCTGAACTTTATCTTACTGATTTTTAGGTTTGTTTTGTAAAATAAACATCTTCATTTAAAAAGTCTACTTTGAAAGGAAATCCTTAATGCTTGACATGTTAAGTATGACTTGCCAATATTGATTGAGGCAACAGATCTAGATTTTTATGCATTCTTCCCTAAATATCCACACAGGAATAGGAATGGTATGATGACTCCCATGGATACCAAATTCCACAGATGTTCAAGTCCTTTATATAGAGTGGAAGAAATTTTACAAATAACTTGTGCACACACTCTCCAATACTTTAGACAGTCTCCAGATTTTCATCACCAACTATAACATAAATAATATGTAACTAATAATCTGATTCCCTCTTATCCTTTGGAAAATTGATCTCAAGGGTACACAGCACAAGAGGCAAACGAACATTGCTCAAAGAGACAGTGCTGGGAAGAGGATAAAATAAAACCAAACAGACACACAAACTATTCACTGCCACAGAGTTGGTACTGACTCATGTTGTCGTGGTGTAGACAGGACTGTAGTTGTGGCTGTAGTTAGGAGCCACTGAGGTGATTCTGACCCACAATGACCAGATGTGCCACAGGATGAAATGTGCTCCAACTGCACATTTTTTTTCCATACCTGAGACCACTGTGATTGCACCAACTGGAGGGCCTTTCTCTTTTCACTGACCCTCTACCCTACCCAAATGAACATGATGTCCTTCTCCATGGATTGGTCTCTCCTTACAATATAGCTAAATTTGTCTGTCAAAGGTACTGTGGCAGTCATGTGCTTATGTTAATTTTATGATTGAAATGTAGGGGTGGAGTCTAGCCTGTTAATCTGGAGATAGCCATTGAGTAGCCAATGAGGCCTCTATGTGGGCATGGCTTTCACCTGAGAATCCTGGGAAATCTCGAGATATTTCCCTCGTGAAGATGAGAAGCTATCTTCCCCAGTTGTTGGGAGCTAGTTTCAGAGATGATTAATCACAGACAAGACAAGCTGGCAGAGTTTGAGAAGCTGGAGGAGCCAGCAGAGAGACCACACAGTTTTGCCCTGATGGAGCCAAATCTCTGAAGCTGGGGTGGCCAGATGGAGACCTCTGTGAACGATGAGTTGCTTCTGCTGTTGATGAACCCTGAGCCCTGGAGGCAAGGTGCCCTGCCAGCACCGAGATTCTGCCCCACTGACCTGTGACTTTGTAAGTCAGAAGAAGACTTTACAGACTGATTTCAGGCATATGGGTTATTTTCGGACTTATGACTTTGAACTAGACTGCACTGGGATGCTTTCTCCATGTTCCATTCCTTTTGTATATAAACCCTTTCCTTATATCGATATGCGTGTCCTTGAATTTGTTCCTCTAGTCTACCCGGACTAACACAGGTACACTGTCCTTGTCTCTATGGAGCAATCAGGCCAGACTTCTTCAAGACAGAGACTTTTGTCCTTTTAGAAACCCATGGTGCATTCTTCACCAACACCACCATTCAAAGGCACCGATTGATCTGTCATCTGTCTTTAATGTCCAACTTTCACATGAATCTGAGACAACAGACCATACCATGACATTGCACCCAGTATACTTTAGTTCTGAAAGCCACATCCTTGCTTTTCAGTACTCTAAAGAGGCCTTGTGCAACAGATTTACCTAATGGAACTGATCTTTTGATTTCCCGATTGTTGCTTCCATGAGTAGTGATTACAGATACAAGCAAGACAAAATCTGACTGTTTCAAACCTTTCTCCATCTATCATGCTATTATCCATCGGTCCAGTTGTGAGGATTTTGGTCTTCTTTACATAGAGTGATTTTTTTGAATACTGCAGTACTTGTTCTTCATCAACAAGTGCTTCGAGACTTCATCCCTTTCAGCAGCAAGATTGTGTCCCCCATATGATGCAGATTGGTAATAAGCTTTCCTCTAATCCTGATGTCACATTTTATTCATATATTAGAATTTCCCCAATTATTAACTCAGCATACAGATTGAATAAATATAGTGAGACAATGCAACACTGTGGCACACCTTTCCTGATTTAAAACCATGCAGCAGTCTCTTGCTTTATTTGCACAGCTGCCTTTTATCTGTCCACAAGTTGCACAGGAGCACAGTGAAGTGTTTTGAAGTTCTCATTATTTTTAAGGTCATCCATAGTTTACTATGATCACACAATTGAATCCCCAGGCAGAGTCAATAAAACCAAAGTAAACATCTCTTCGATTTTCTCTGCTTTCATCCAAGACTCATATGACATTACCCATAAAAAGTCTAGTTCCATGCCTTCTTCCAAATCCAGCCTGAAGTATAATGAACTGCCACAACTCTTGTTGGAGGATATTTAGCAATTTTTTCTTGGATTTCCAAGACTGAAATTTATTATGGGAGCAGATATCCAAAATTTTATCCTGGGTAGCAAGAGGTGAATTGTAGTCAAAGTACTTGTGGTTTACAATCCAACATTGAACCACAGAAACTTTAGGGCTCCTTGAGAGAGACTAAAGGACTAAAAATAGTGAAGAATAGTACTGTTTGACTACACATCATTTAACTTATATAAATTTACATGGAGTAATATAAAACTTTGCTTTTTGGAAATTTTATTTCAGCAAGATTTTGGAGCTACAATTATTTGAAAACTCAGTTGTAGAACCCACAGATACAGAAAAAGGCTGATTGTAATTTGAAAGTGTCAGAATGTAATTGTTTTCCAGTAAACCTTTGAAGTCATGTTTTCCTGTGATACTCCTTCTTAAAGGACCAATTTTTATTACCATTCTCCAAAAATCCTATTGTTTTTCTTTTGCTAACAACCCCATTGCCACTTATGTTCCCTATGTATGAAGAGTATAGGATCCAGAGGTAACTTCATGCAGTTGTTAGCTATGGGGGACAAAATCCAGGACTTATTCAATGTTTCCCTTCGGATTAAAATCACCTCTCCTCAAATGGTAAATGATCCTCCAGTATCTTGTTCTTAGTTGCCTTCAAGTTGCTTCTGACTCGAAACAAACTGACGCGCTCTCAGGAAATACTGACTAGTCCTGTGCAGGCAGTCTCACAATTGCTATTATGGCTGCAGCCACTGTACCAATATATCTCATTGAGGTTTTCCACTCTTTCAGTGCCCCTCCACTTCATCAGGCATGATTTCCTTTTCAAGGATAGCTCTTTCCTGATAACATGTCTGAGAGAAAGGGGTGAAATCGTCCCATTCTTGCTACATTGGAACATTATATTTAGACTCCTTCTAGGACCGATTTATTGTCCTGGCAGTCGATCAGCAAGTGCTTCAAACCTTCCCCATTTTCAGCAAGTAAGGATGTGTCATGTGCCTATCACAGGTTGTGCATAAGCCTTCTTCTAAACCTGATGCTCTGCTCTTCTTCATCTATTCCAGCTTCTGAGATTACTTGCTCAGCATAAATATTGAATCGATATGGTGAAAGGACACAGCCCTAGTGCACAATTTCACTGATTTTTAAACCGTACACCATCTTGTTCCCTTGTTCTGGTTGAATGACTGTCACTTGGTCTATGTACAGGTTCTTCACGAGCATAATGAACTATCTTGCATTTCTCATGCTTCTCAATGATCTCCATGGGTTATTATGATCCATACAGTCCAATGTCTTTGCATTGTCAGTGAAATACAAACAAGTATCTTTTGGGTATTCTCTTCTTTAAGCTTTAATCTTTCTTGAACTATGATCCATTTCAGCAGTGACATTCCTCAACCACATGCTCATAAATTCACTTTTCAATTTCTAGTAGCTCTCTGATAAGGTGTAGCAGCAGCTCTTTTTTAAATTATCGTCAGTAAATATTTACTGGCATGTGGAATTAATGATATTGTTCAAAAATTCTGCATTCTGTGGGGTCACCTTTCTTTGTATTGGGTATAAGTATAATCTCTTTCAACACTTTTTCAAGGTAACTGTCTTCCAAATGTCTCGGCACAAAGGAGTGAGTGATTCTAGTGCTTCAAAAGCTTGTTGAAACATTTCAATTGACAGTCCTACAATTCCTGGAATTCTGTTTTCCACTACAGCCTTCAGAGCAGCTGAGATATCTTCCTTTGGCATCATTGGTTCTTTATAATATGTTACCTTGTGGAATTTTTGAACACCATCAAATTATTTTTGATTTGGTAATTGTCTTCATTCAATTTCTCTGCATACTGACAGCATCACCCAAGATTTGACCTAGAGTAAACCTTCAATATTGTTAAATAATGCTTAATTTTCCCATCAATTCTTCAAAATACAGATATACTGAACATGCTCATCTTTTTATTTTCCTTGCTGACTATTTGTCTTTGCACATGTCATGCAATAATCTACTTTTCTTCTTGAACTACCCTTTGAAATTTTCTTTTCAGCTGTTTCTTCATTTTTTCTTCCATTTACTTTAGCTTGTCTCTCAATAGATATATACATAGATAGATGGTAGCTAGCTAGCTAGATAGATAGATAGAATGCAATTGGTGTAGATGAGTGGAACGAGTGGCATATTGCAATCTCGTACTGCAGGTCCTTTAAGGCAATGCACAGCAGAACACATTGAACAAGAAAAACTGAAGAAAAAGCAATGCACTTGAACAATGGTGTTCTGAAGAACATTGGAAATACCATGGACTTCCAAAAGAATGGATATCTGTCTTTGGAGAAGTACAATCAGAACGTTCTGTAAAGCAAGAATAGCAAAACTTTGTTTCAAATACTTCACATATGTTATCAAGAGATACTGGTCCCTGGAAAAGGACATCATATGTGGAAAAGTATAGGCGTAGCCGAAAGAGAAGAAGATACTCAGAAAAATAGATTGACAGATTGACTGACATGATGGGTCAAAGATAAGAATAACAGTGAGAATGACACAAGATCAGGAGGTATTTCATTACGTTGTGCAGAGGGTTGATATGGGTCAGAACCGACTTGATGTCTGCACCTAACAATGACTCCAAGAGATGTGATTCAAAACCTACCAGCTGCTTCATGAGGGAAAATTGAGACCGTCTGCGCAAATAAAAATATATAGCCTCAGATTGCTAAACAAGTTTTCAATGGCTTTGAATTGACTCAAATAGTAGTGGATTTGGTTTTGTTTTAAAGATAAGCATGAAAGATTCCTTGTGTTCTAACTATTTCAACTTGACAAACCTTACCTATTATTCCTTTTAGTTATCATGACAAAAATTCAAATTTCAAATATTCAATAAGACTGTAATAATAGTAAAGTAGTCTTTAAAAACCTGCTGGGAAAGAGAAAAAAACATCTTCCAAAGAGATTTTAATATGGTTGTTGGCAACAACAACACCATCAATAAAGCAAAACCCAGTATTTGTTTTGTGAAAGGAACATCTGCTAACATCACTAAAGCTTTCAGTACAGTAGAACAAAGATCAAATGCTTCTCAGCATCTCACTTTACACACCAAGAATACAGGCAGTGTTTATGGGCGTCCTTTTGTCCCTAGAGATAACTGACATTAGCAAAACAGAATACTATTATGTGTGCCTGGAACAAGATAAATTCTACATACTTTTTTTTTTTATTTTCCTATGACAGTGTGTTTCTGCCTCCATTTATTTTCTTTGCCATCTGTAAAGTATAGAAGCTCTTGGGAAGTATTTCTACATGTCATAAATTCCTAAGAACATTAAATGTTTTATTGAAACACAGTAATGCTCTTGACATCATCAAATAAACAATATCAAAATAAAACTAATAAAATTGGTTTTGTTCTTCCAGCTGATGAACACAATTAAATGAAATGAAAGCCCAAATCTGAGAAAATTGAAACTAGAGTATAATTGGATTTATTGATATGTCACCAATGTTCTCACCTGATGAGTTTCATAATCTCAATTTTATTCTAAAAATCAAAACACATAGATGTCTGTTTTATAAATTAATATTTTCTTGCTGTATAAAATCTAAAAATTTTATTTCCAAATTCCTCTGAAATAAATGAAGTTAATTACCTTTGCTGAGCTCATATTACTTTGGGTACTTTAGTTTCTGCAAAGCGTTATTATAAAATCTTCTGAAGATAAAATATCTTATATATAATGTTAGTAATATATGAAAATTGAAATCTAAAAAGCAGCATTTGTCATTATACTTATGCTACTTTTTTCTTAATTTACATATTCATTATTTTTAAAAGCAAAAGAAACTTCTCTCAACTAAGATGATTAAATCTAATCTTAACACCCAAACAGCCACTGATATCTTTTAAAAATCAAACACCAGTTTAACATAACTAGTGTTATGCCTTGAAAAATGTGTGCCTTGGGTCCCCTTTAAAGAATTATCTATATGGGGTTAAATTGGTAATAACAACACACAAGACTAGAGTATGGGCTTTAATAGTGAAATATATTGACACGGGAAGAAAAACTCAGAAAAGGAGAGTGACAATAGTTGCATAAATCTGAGAATGTAAACAATAACCCTGAAGAGTCGACACAAAAAGCTACTGAATTGTCTAGTTGCTGTATATATTCTTAACAAAGTAACACATAGATTAATTTTTTAAGATGTCAGGCAAGGATATCCTATTCTTCAGCAAACCTACTTCCAGGAATCCTGTAGAAAAACTACAGTAGTGTACAAAATAACATCTGTAGAACATTGTCTTAATCAATGAAGGAAGAAAAGCTTTCAACGTTTGTAAATTTATTAGATCAGCAATATGAAGACTTTAAAAATTATGCTCCTTCCCCCCAAAAAATCTTCCCTTTGAGCTAGCAATTCCATCCATAGAAATTTATCTTCAGGAAATAAATTTATAATGGTCATTGCCAAAGTAACTACTGTCCGGATGTAATGGATGTTCCTCTCTCTCCTGCACTGTATACTCTATCTTTCTCACCTCCAGAGAGTAGTTCTGTTCATCTAGCTGACTGGCCTCTACACATGAGAGCACTGAGCGCCTGTTCAGCATGCTTCTTGCAAGCTATGGGTGCTGCTCTGATGCTATGTGGGTCACTGGGTCACCTAGGAACCATACATATTATTATCTCAATGATAACAACAACCTTACCTCCTCCTGATGGGGTCTCTCTCTCTCTCTCTCTCTCTCTCTCTCTCTCTCTCTCTCTCTCGCTTTGTTATCTGTCAATTACACTTGCTGAAATACTGACCTATTTAGTTTCTTCTTGCTTGTTCTTTTGGGGCATCACTGCCCTCTGGAGGTCGCGGGAGCTACCCAGCCCTGCTCTCAGAGAGCTGCTGCTGGATTTGAACCGCCTAGCCAATGGGAGGCAGTCCCGCACTCAACCACTATGCCACCGGGGCTCAGCCCCAGCTACTGACCTATTTTACACATGATATCCATAGCTTGATCCAAGTTGTCTGCCTATAATTTCACACAAGGGGCTGATCAAAGTATAACTACAAATTTCAGTGGGCTTCTTATTGTGAATACTGGTATAAATTTTACCTTTTTGAGAATAACAGTGTTGAATCCATAGATATCCAAACAAAAAACAAACAAAAAACAAACTTGCTGCCACTGAGTGGATATCAATGTCTAGAACTTATAGGAGGTCAAAACTGCCTTTGTGGGGTTCCAAGATTTGGGGCTGCTAACAATGAACGCAACAGTTCAAAACCAGCAGTCTTTAGAATAAAGAAAGATGGGGATTTCTACTGCCCATAAACACTGCAGGGAAGTTCTACCCTGCCTTATAGGACTGCGATAGTCAGCATCCAGTTCATGGAAGTGAGTTGCATTTCAGTTTCTGCTTATTTGTTTGGTTTTTATATGAAAAAATAGAGCCATAGGGAATCCTAGGGGATAATCTTTGCAGTGGCATATAACCAGGTCTCTCAGGAAGTGGCTGGTGGATTCCAAATATTCACATTTCTGTTAATTGTTGCACCCTTAAGTATTGCACTCCCAGAGTTCTTTTATCAGAATATAAAAGGACCACAGAGGCCATTCAAGTACCAAATTTTGCCTGAATTACTTGTATGCCAAAGATACTGTATATGACTTTGAAGAACAAAAGAAGGTCAGTTTTTGTACTTGACTATAGGAAATCTTTCTTATTGTTGTTTTCCGTAGTTTGTTGGTATTTCTTTGCTTGTAGATAGTCCTTGTGGGGCCTGTCTTTTCTACTGTGTCATTCTATCTTAGTATAACTTAGAAATTATTTGGTTTAGGACCTCTCTCTTCTGATATGAACTCAATAGCATAACAAAAACAGCTTCCACAAAAAGGCTAAAAAATTCAATATACATTTTCTGAGATATAATTCAATCCATAGCAGTAATCACTTAGTAAAACTAAGCACATTATAATGTTAAGAGCAAAGCATTTATTTTATTTTATTTGACATTTAAATAATTTATATTAAACATCAAAATAGGATGAAAAATAATGATTATAATGACTGTCAATTAATGGTCCTGGAAGAAATTATAGATATGATCCTATATACAAATCTGTTTTCTTTCAGGGTTGTTTGTTTAACTTCCATAGTGAAGTTCATTTTAGGGTAAAGCCTATAATCAAGTGACAATATTTCTGCCTAATATTATCTGGGAGGAGAAGCCAGATAGGAGTCAAAAGATCTCCTGCTCATGCTCATATGCCTTTTTCACAAATATTTTTTTTATTTTCAGAAAATATTTTCAATCCAGCAGATCACTTCTTTGGGCTGAATTAGCTATTAGGGCTTTGAAATTCCCATAATCAAAAGATAGGAGTCCAGCTGCCTTTGTGAATACTGATTTCCACCTGAATACTATAGAGTACACAAGGGGATTTGGGTAAGAAAGATAGGAAATCAAATGGACATTTGATTTCAATGAAGTAAAATAGTGGCAATAGATGGGATTTTGAGCAAAAGAACATGTAGAAAACAGGATTAAAACACAATTTGAAAAACAAAAACTAGAGAAGCTAACTATGTTCTAAGGTAACATTCTTGAAATTTCAGTTTGATGGAGAAGTAGCTTTAATGGAACTAATCCCAGTGTAATTCTGTGGTGTCCATTTTTAGGTACAACGGAGTCCATTTCAGCTCACCAGGACCTAATGCACAAGAGTGAAACGCTGCCTCACCCTACACCTTACACTCCACCATGGTTATGTATGATGCCAACTCTGTAGCCACTAAGTGAGTTCATAGTGTGAAAAACCTTTCTACTTTTGCTGATCATATACTTTTTGAAACAGGTGGTCCTTCTCCATGACTTGGTCTTTCGTGATGATGTGCCTTAAGTACATGAGATGAAATCCCCCTGGAATCATTTTTTTCAGCTGTGACTCCAGACAGGATCCAAAAAGGAGTTCTACCAACCTCGTCTCTGGGTTTTATGGAGACTTGCTTTACCTTCTGTGTCAGCCTCTTTGTTTTTTGTTTTGTTTTGTTTTGTTTTGGGGGGGGGGGGCTCACTGCTCTCCAGTGGTGGGAGTAGGAGGCCCAGCCCCACTGCTGGAATTGAACCTCCATCCCAGTGGGCCACAGTCCCATGCACAACCACTACGCCCCCGGGGCTCAGCCCCTGTATTAGCCTCTTAAAGTACTACAGCAATCTTAAAAGTGCAGGAGAAAGGGTGAAAGGAGCACAAGCTTCCCTGGGTTCCCTATAATCATTTCTAAAGAGCATTCTTATTTACTTATTCCAAGATATACTTGGTTGTCCTTATGAAAATCAATATCACAGCCATTATTCTTTACAAACACCATGATTCAGATACATCAATCCTTCTTTCATCTTCCTTATTTCTAATGTGGTTAGCCCCTGAGAAAAAAACATAGGTATAAGATTTCACAGCATCGGTGGTGGTTACACAATCTGGTACCAAAATGAGATTATTAAGATTGAATGGGGTGGAGTTGAGCCTGTGAATCAGGTCCCAGCTGGATGACCCTATTTGAAGGAAGAAGGAAGATCAATAGCTCACTGGAGGCCAGATACATATGGACACTATCTGCTTGGTATTCCTGATGACAAGGGACATGGAACTCTGCTGGAACCCTAGAGCTGAAGAGCCACATGGAGACCCATACCAGGACTGAAATGCTTATACCACCACTGGATTCACAAGACTTTCCAAACAGTGGCCTATGATTTTCCTGCATTTCCCATATTGCATGTGTTTCATGAGTCTGAAAAGGATATTATAGATTGGTATCTATATTTCTAGATGGACACAATTAGCTTTCTTCACCACATTTGCTTTTATACCCGCTTTGTCTTCAGCCATCATGTCAGGAAGGTGAGTATCATGGAATGCCAGTTTAATAGAACAAAGTGTTCCTGCATTGAGTAGAGGACCAACGTCCATCTGCTACCTTAATACTAAACCTATAAATATATGTACATAGATTCATTTCCCCAATGTCATATATAAACATGTTTACATATGTACATGCCTTATTTAGACTTCTATATGTGCCCTTTGCCTCCAAGTTCTTTCCTTTATTTCCTTTTACTTTTCTCTTGTCCCACTATCATGTTCAGCCTTCACTTGAGTTTCAGTAATTCCTTTTGGTTATATTGCTCTTGATCAAGCTTACCAGGCCTACTACACCCTCCTCATCAGTGATTTTGGATCACTTTTTGTTCCTTTGTCCTTGGGTTTGTTGCTCGATAAAGGCTTGGTGATAAACAAGTTACCGTCTAGCTGAGAAGCAACAAAGCTCACGTGAAAGAAGCATAACAGCCAGTGTGAGCATGAGCTGTCAACAGAATCAGGTGACAGGCATGAAAGAATAAAAAAACTCATATCATTGTGAATGAGGGGGAGTGCAGGTGGACACCCAAAACCCACCTGTAGACAACTGGACATTCCTTTACAGAAGGATCATGGAGAGGTTATGAGTCAGACAGGATGCAATATAGCACCAATGAAGTATACAACTTTCCTCATTTCTACCTTACAAATCCTGCTAGAACAGAGGATGTACACTGGTACAGATAAGAACTGGAAACACAGAGACGACATGACAGATAAACCCCACAGAACCAAATATGAGAGTAGTGATACCAGGAGGTTAGGGAATATGGGGTAGAAAGGTGGAATCTCTCACAATGATCTACATATAGCCCTCTCCTTGGGGGACAGACAGCAAAGAAGTGGGGGAAGGGAGATATCAGACATGTCATATAAAACATGACAAAATAATAATAATTTATAAATTATCAAGGTTTTGTGAGGAAGGGAGGGAAGGGAAAATGAGGAGTTAATACCGAGGGCTCAAGTAGAAAGAAATATTTTGAGAATGATGATGGCAACAAATGTACAAATGTGCTTGACACACTGGATGGGCGGATGCATGAATTGTGATAAGAGCGGTATGAGCCCCCAATAAAAGTGATAAATAAAAGGAGGGCTTCCAACCAAAATGTCATCATCCTATTATGTAGCAAAAATAAAAAGTCCAGTGTGTTTGAACCAGTATTTCCATTGGCTATTCTTTCTCGCACCATTTAGGGAACCATGAGAGAGAGTGTGCTGGAATGTTTCTTGTTCATTTTTTAGTAACCAGTGAGGAATCTAGGAAACTCCAGTGAAAGAGCTGTGACAGCAAAGCAACAGAGATTCAGATAGAAAGATACAGGTTTGGGATTAGTCTAGTCCTGAACAAACAGTACTAGATGGCAAAAAAGTCAGTAGAAATTTTAAATATTAAGTATACTATAAAAATTACAATTATAAGCAAAAAAGCATGAAGGATTATGTGTAAAATTCACTGAGAAAGTATTGTTAAACTGAAAGCCAGTTTAATGTGGAGATCACCATGGCGGTCCTCTCTGAGGAGATGATGCTTGAACTCCGTCAAGAATAACCACTGAGATGTCAGGAGTGAGTGTCTTGAACATCACATATCATGCAGTATTAAGCTTGTCATCATCTCTGCAAAAAAATAGATGCCGACTTGTGAAGAGGAAGAGTAAATATGGGGCAAAGTGGTAGAAGATGGTATATCATTATAGGACAGAGTAGTGTGATTATGAAGAATTTACAGAACCTGGAAAGAAATTTGCATTTAGTCTATTTGTAATAAGCAACCATTTAAAAAGTTTCAGTACGGGGAAGTGAGCTTCCTTCATACATGGTGAATCTTCAGTATTTATCAACCAATTGGGTTATTCTCTTTAATGTCATATGTCTACCTGTAAATTTAAAAAAAGCAAAAACGCCATAAACCTCCCTGTCATTGTGTAGGTAGCCACGCATGGTGACCTTCTAAGACAGCGGAGAACAGCCCTGTGAATTCCAGAGATCATGACTGTTTACATCAGCAGCGAGCCCCTCCTTTTCCAGGTGGTTTTGATATGCAGACCTTTACCTCAGCAACCCAATGCACAACCACTACACCCCCAGCCATAAACTAGGCTGAGAATATGAGCCCCCTTTGATGCTCTTTACTTCGCATTTAGTGAGTCAACTAAATGACCAAACTAACTGGAAAGAAGCAGCCTATCCTACTTTCTCACTCCTTCTTTATATACTAGTTCTGATTCTGATTCTCTTTGTCCAAAGATAATATTATTGCTTAAACAAAGGCTCTCCCCTACCCCATTTATTTCCTTATCATAACATCCTCTCTTCAAAACCTCTATAATTCACTAAAAGTGTATAGCCTCCTCACACGCTAGAGACAGGATAGAAATGGTAAACATGTCCTTTCTTTGGGTCAGACCTTGCCATTAAGCTCTGGGCTTTTTAAAAGGAAATGCCTTAATCCTGCTCAACTATGGTCCTGGGATTGTGATCAGACAGCTATATCCTACACCTATACGTTGTTCTACTGGAAGACATGGAGACCAAAAGGTAAAATGTGCATGTGGACCAATTTCAACTAAATAAAAGAATTACTTAATGCGAGAGGAGATTATCTCCTGAATGGGGATTTAAACTCAACTGTATTTCTGTATAGTATATGTAAAAGATTATCATTCTGTTGAGAGTGCTTGATTTGGAAGAACTGAGCATGAATTCTAATTCTGTTTCTATAAAGCTTTTTTAATGTACAAGCTTCTTATTTTAGTGTTTAAAAGAAATGAGAAAGCGTGTTCTTCATAATGCTTCCAATATGAAGTGTTTTCATTTTTCAACACTCTACCCTGGAGTTATTTAATTCAAACAAAAAGAAAAGAAAGCATCAGAATTCACAAAAATGTGCTGATGAGTGTGATAACATATTATCTACAGCCTTTGAGCTCTTTGAAGTTAAGCTGCTGAATAATGTCACTACAGTATTATTATAGTTAGAATATAAATACAGGTTTAGCATCTTGTCAAGATAATCTAACTTTCAAAGGAGCACAAAGTGAGAAATATACATGAGTAATTTTCAAGGAAGCAAGCAAGCAAGAATCAAACAATTATATCAAACAAAAGATATTGTATTTCACCAAAAAACACCCTCTAAAAGTAGATTACATAAATTAGTTTAAAATTTAAGTTTTCTTGTCTTTTCCTTAATGTGTGTGGGGGGAGTAGCATGTTTCCAATGTCCTTAATGGTAAAGAAATAAAATTAATTTATTTGAATTTAGATTAATATCAACATTTAAACTGACTGACACTTTAGTATATCTTGTAAAAGTAACACTTACTCATATTTAATAAGTTCCTACTTCATCATAGTTCAATTTTATCTTTAAATAAATAAGAGAACATAATGTTAGCATTTTTGTCTTTGAGGCCAAGCAGCAACATTTTCCAGTGCTACAGGCCTCTAATGCAAGTCATTCGAATTAATCCTTAAAAATAAACAATTGCTTAATTACCCCAAGGCACAGAATCCACACTACAATTTTAAAACATCAAAATGGGAAAAGTAATTAGTCTCTTGGGTATAATTAATCCGTCTACTTAGAATTGGGCCAAATTGTAGTTTAGTGCTTTCTACAATTCAAAAGCCAATTTTAATTATACTGAGACATTATTCTTCAAGACTGTGGACTTTCACTCTAAAATAAGTTAAATCTTCATATTTACTGTGGACTAAGGAAAACACAAAACAAATGAAAGAAAAACTATTCTGAGAATTAGACACTCACAGTAAAATTTCAGAATATTTATATTTCCTTTACAAACCAAAGATGACTTAGAAGTACTTTATAGATAATTTCAAAAGAGTTTAATTATGTTGCATTTTCATTTTAAAAAATCAAGCACAGTTAGTGGACACTAATATAGGGGAAAGTTACAAATTATAAATTCTCTCACTAAACTTTAAAGAAGATAGAATTTTAGAAGCAACAGAAAAGAATCAGTGAACAGTTCCACAAAAGATCTCTTCAACCATAGGACCGGCCCCTCCATGAGATAGGGCATCCCTCACCAAACCATAGTGCTGTGGGAGACAACAATAGAGACGCAGTGCATGAATTGTAAACAATCTGACTCCATCCCGCTTGGGTAAAACACCAAGGGCATGCAACAGAGCAGCAAGGGGAGTAAGTGATGAAATCCCCGGGGAATACCAAAGATAGGCTTTGGAGACGTTGTGGCACTGCATCAGACTCGGCTGGAAAACACTCATAAAGGTCCAAAACCAGACCTTGAACTAGTATTTGTAGGCCTTTCCATTTGTTTCAGTGACTTAAAACTTTTGTTGTTGTGTGTGGTTATTGTTGTCATTGTTATTGTTTTGTTGGTCTTGACTTCTTTTGTCATTTTGTTTGACTTTGCCTCTTTTTTATGGTTATTAATGTCTCCACATGTCTATCTAGATAAGATAGGTGGGATAAACAATTCAGAGATGAAATGAACAGGACCAAAGTTTCCAGCAGGATTTGGGAGAAGGGGAGGTGGGAGAAAGGAAGGGTGTGTGTGTGTAAGGGGAGGGGAGAGCAACCCAGAGACAGGGGAACAGTAAGTGAAAAAAGATCAATGGAGAGAAGAGTGTAGGATGCCTAGTGGAGCTTCATCAAGGGTAATGTAGCAGAGAGCAATTACTAAATCTGAATGAAGGCTGAATATGATGGTGAGACAAGAGAAAAGTAAAAGGAAATGAAAGAAAGAACCAGAAAGCAAAGGACATTGATAGAGGTCTAAATACAAACATGCACATATGTAAATATATATAATGAAAGGCAAATAGAACTATATATTCATAAATATATGTTAATAATTAAGGTTGCAGATGGCCATTGGGCCTCAACTCAAGCATTCCCTCAACACAAAAACACTTCATTCTAATAATCTGGCATTCTGTGATGCTCACCTTCCTGACACAATTGCTGAAGACAAAATGGGTACATAAACAAGTGTGTTAAAGAAAGCTAATAGTGCCTGGCTATCAAAAGATATAGCATCTGGGGTCTTTAATGCTTGAAGATAAACAAGTGGCCATCTAGCTGAGAAGCAAAAAAGCCCACATGGAAGAAGCACATCAGCCTGTGTGATCAGGAGGTGTCGATGGAATTGGATATCAGCCACTAAAACCCAGAATAAAAACATACCCAATGTGACTGGGTGAGTGTGTATGCTTGAGTGTCTGTATGTGTGGCTGGGGGTGGGGGCAGGGAGTGGAGACCTGAGGCCCATTTGTAGACAATTGCACATCTGTTCATAGGGGTGTCACCGGGAAGAAATGAACAAGTCAGTGTGCGGTATAGCACCAATGAAACAAACTACCTTCCTCTTGATTTTTGGTGCTTCCTTCTCCCCACTATCATGATCTCAATTCTACATTACAAATTCCACTAGACCAAAACATTCACCCTACTACAGTTAAGAGCCCACAATGCAGGGAATCCAGGATACATAAACCCCTCAGGACCAACAATGAGAGGAGAGATACCTGGAGGATGAGAGGAGGATGGGAGGAGAAAGGAGAAATCAATCACAAAGATCAACCTATAACCCTCCTCCCAGGGGTATGAACAATGGAGGTGCAATGGAGGACAGTATGAAAATAATAATCTGTAACTTATCAAGAATGAATGAGGGAGGGTGGGCTGGGGAGGAGTGGGGGAAGAAATGGAGAGCCGATATCAGGGGCTGAAATGGGAAGAGAACGCTTTGAAAATGATGATGGCAGCAGATGAGCTAATGTCCTTCACACAATGGATAAATGTATGGACTGTGATTAGAGATGCTTAAGAGTCCCAAATAAAAGTATTTAATTAAAAAAGAGGACAAAAGAAGAGCTCTTCAGTGCATTTAGGTACTTAATTTAGCAAAGTGGTTTTTCCAAATTTTAAGCACAAAATTTATAGAAATTCATACTGTTTTAATACCCTACAAAGGGCTCACATTGTCATTGTAGTCATAAAAAAACACCTTACTGGTTTTGAGTAGAGATGATCCTGTGGTGCTCCTCTGGCACAAAATAGAACTTCTCCAAAGTGTTACCTTTTGCAACAGATTCTCCTCATACCTAGTGGGAGTTCTTGACTAATAGGTTCAGGGCCACTGTATGTGGTTCCAAATGAAGGGCAATCCTTGCCAACTTTCAAGATATTCTCATTTATCATAATTTTACTTATTGGTTCAATTTGGGAGATTGTGTCAGTCCAGATTGACTAGAGAAACAAATCCATACACACTTATATGTGTGTAAGAAAGAACTTTATATCAAAGAGTAATTGTGTATTAAGAAACTTCCCAGTACAGTCAAGATCAAGTCCATCATTCTGAAATTAGCCCATATGCCTTACACCAGTGTATAAATTCCTGTTCAGACTCATATACCACATGCAATGATGCCAAATTCAGCAAGATCACCAACCAGTGGCTGGGAAATCTTGTGGATCCAGTGGCAGTGGAGCTTCTCAGCACTGGCAGAGGTCTCAATGTGGCTCCTGCCTCCCCAAGACTCTGGCTGCCATCAGCATACCTCCATGTGGCTTCTGAACAGTAATGCCTCCATGGAGAGAGCCTGTATCTATAGTGAGCTATTCATCTTCATTTGAGTCTCCCAAATGAGGTTATCAATCTGTGACCTGATTGAGAGGCTCTATCCCTTTTCAAGTCGACAGGAGATTATGTAACTGCCACAAAGATATTTATTTTCCTTAGATCGAGGTGTAATCTATACTTAAGAGTAGTCTTTTTTCATTACAATCATTAGGAAATGTTTGAAATCTTGTTTGCAGTCAGCATACAAGTCTGTGTTTTCTTTATATCACAGGTTGTTAATGAGTCTTCTTCCAGGACTGATGCTGCATTCTACATACAATTCTGCATCTTGAATTATTTACTCAACACACACACTAAATAAATTTGTAGAAAGAATACAACATGATTCACACCTTTCTTGATTTTAAACCAGGTAGTTTTTCTTTGTTCAATCTAAACTATTGTCTTTTGATCTATGTACAAGTCATATAAAAATTAGGATGATTAAATGTTCTGTAATTTCTAAATTTTTATGCCAATATAGACAAAAATACATAGTTTGTATAGTTTATAAAACACAGATATTCTTTCTGGTCTTCCCTCATTTCAAACTATCTGATATCAGAAAACAATAATTTTACTCTTGCCACATTCAAGTAGTTAACTAAATAACAAGATCAAGCCATATGAAAGGATATTTGTCATACCCAGTTATAAGGTAGGCACATATTTTTTCAACCAGGACATTTATTAGAATAAAAGACACAACATTAATATGATCCAGGATAATACTTCTATACCAGAAAAAAGATAAGTTACATTTTATATTTCAATATTTTATGATAAGTAGGAAGAAAATGTTTTGAGAATGATAATGGCATCAATGATACAATTGTGTCTTGCATACAATAGATGTATGTATAGATTGTACTGAGCTATATGATTCCCCCAATAAAATTATTTTTTAAATCCAACTTTAATAAATGGTTATAATTTTTAAATGTTGCTTAACGTTAAAATAATCTCAAGAAAATATTTTTATTTTTTTTAAACTTATGCTCTGTTTTCATATTTCCCAATAATCATTTTTATCAATCATTATATCAACAATAATGAGCAGAAGAAATCAGTATAGACAAAGTAGAATCAGATCTTAAACTCAATTCTTAAAACAGTCAAGGCCTATCCTTATTTAAACTTATCTTAACTCCTATCTAAAAGATTTAATTGGTACAATATATGGCTTCCAGGAAGATGGCACCAATGTAGCATCACCCACATGAAGAGCCCTCTGTGTGATTTCCAGACTTATGGGCAAGAAGATTAAGTTGGGAAGCTGGGACAGTTGGTTATGTACTACATCTTAAAGTGGTTGAATGTTGACTAGTTCTTCTTGGTGCAACAATCTAGGGTGTTTTTTCATTTTCTTTTGATGATTTCTGCATCATTCAATATTTTACAAAATTTTAGGATTGCAACCTAAGGTTTTAATTTTTTTCTTGTGTGCTTTAAGTTTGAGATATATTAATTATAATCTTCCATTTTGGTTTTCTAACTCTAGGTCTCTGTATATTTCATTATATTTGGCTTTGCTTTCTCAAGCTGCCCTTTGAAATTTTCTTCAGTTCCTTGACTTCATACTTCTATCCATTTGCTTTATCTACTCAATGATTAAGAACAAGTTTGAGTCTTTTCAGATATTCACTTTGATCTTTCCTTTAATTTCTTTTAATGGCCTTTTGCTTTCTTCATGTATTATGCTCTTTATGTCATCCCATAGCTAATCAAATCTTCTTTTATTTGTGTTTGCTGCATCAAATTTGTTCTTTGGTTTTCTTGAAATTCAACTGGGATATGTACAAGGTCATACTTTGGTTCTTATGGGGCCTTGATTTCATTTTCCTCAGCTTCAATGTGATATTACAGATGAGCAATTGATGGTCAATTCCAAAGTTAGCTCCTAACTTGGTTTTAGCAACTGCTGCTAATATTCACCACTATCTCTTCCCACAGATGGAATCAATTTGATTTCTGTATATCAGTAGACGTCACATGTATAGCTTCTATTTGTGTTGTTGGAAAAGGCATTTTAAGATGAAGATATTGTTGGTCTCCAAAAATTCTAATCAAAACCTTCAGCTTTGTTTCCATCATCAAAGCCATATCTTACAAGTCTTGTTTCTTCATGTTTGTTTCCAACTTTTGCATTCTAATTGACAATAACTAAGATACACCTGATTGCAAGACTGTTTGATCATTTTGATCACCCTCAGACTAAAGACAATGGTAGAATCCTTCAATTTCTGCACCACTAGCTTTAATGATTGGTCAATAAATTTGAACGATAGTTATATGACTATATTTCCTTGAATGGGAATAGATAAAATCCTATCACAGACAGCATTGCATTTCAAGATAGCTCTTGGAATGTCATTTTTGACTATGAATGGGTCATCATTCCTCTTGAGTCTATCATTCAACATAGCTTAAAGGATAAGATTTTAAATATGATGTAACTTCTATGGTTTTTATGATACAAAATAGCCAATTTCATGTCAACTCACCAATGCCTAAAATCTAGATATTCATGCATTCCATTTTATATTTTTTCCAACTCACAATTTTCCTAAGTTCACACTTCACACATTCTAAGGTTGAATTATTAATTGATGCTTGCAGCTGTTTATTCTCATTTTGAGTCATGCCCTTTCAGCAAATAAAGGTCCTGGTGGCTTCACACCTTCTGCTTCAAAATAGTCAGCTCCTCCGCAATCCTGTTGAATGTCCTCCTGCTTGAGGGACTCACCATGTTCTAGTATTACCCATGAGGTCTTTCGTGTGATTCAGTGCTATCACTAAGATTTTTAATGGCTGATTTCTCAGAAGTAGGCAGCTGATTCCCTTTTGCAGTCTGTTCTTAATCTGGAAGCTCTGCTGAAATGTATTCACTTTTAGTGCTCCTGCTGAATTTGTAAAACGGGTGACACACCTTCCAACATCACAGCAACCCACAAGTCAAAACAGTGTGACAAATTGACAGACAAATTTGTTATATGCCTTTATAAAAATAAAGGGGTGCAGGGAAGATGGTGTGATTGAAAAGAGATTTCAAAATATATTTTCTTGTATGGCTAGAATAACTTTGTGGCATGATATGGTGGTGGTTTTACACATGAGATAAAGCTTGACTGATAACATATCAAATAATACTAATTATAATTGTCATTATTACTGTATGTACAAAGAAATGGAATGCAAATAAAGTCTTTACTTCAATTGCATGTCCAAGGGGGATTTGGAAAGTTTATAGGAAAAGTTTGTATCTTTAAATTCTGTGTGTCCACACTCTTTTCAAAGTTCCTTTCTATTACATTATTCTTAGTTTCTTGGCTTTGATGATGTGCAATGGTTCTTTACCAGGATAAAACTTGTACTTTCACTACAATTGATTTTGAGTCTTAAATAATTTCAAAGTTTTAAAGAAAGCAAACTGAAAGATCAAACTCCTCTGATGACTTATTTCATCATATAAACAGTTATGTCCCTGAAACCATTTATTTTCCTTCTAGAAAAGACAGTATTTTTTACAAAAGTACATTTCAACAATATCTACTTCAATGAACAGTATTTAGTGGAGTCTTACAGTAGTCACCGGGAACATAAGGCTTTTTTTTCGGAATTGCCACTACCAGCAAGTTATAATCAGTCTGACGTGACTTCCCAAAGGAACTTGAACTCACACATATGCATATATGCACAGCAGGAATAGACTCAAGCCTGCTGGGTTTCCAAGCATTTTAATGTGGTGAGGAGCAAATTGTAGTGAGGAGGAAATAGAGAAGACACCAAAGGAGCCTTACTCAAATATATCACTGATTCAAATATGTCCTCCCATTATGGTATATTTACCCTGGTGTGAATTTTAGAGATTTTTTTTAAATGGTAAATCTAGGGAAATCATGTTAAATTTATATCAGAAGATGTCTGAAAAATATACCATCTCTCTCCAACAGTTTATTTGCAGCCAAGGAAAATGCTGAACTCTTCTCCATTCATTAGCTGTTTTGTTGTGTTTAGAAAAATCAGGGAAAGAAAACATTTAATTAGTACTTCACCTTAAGTGAGTAGATTGAATACAAAAACCAATTAGTACCCAGATAATAGAAAGTCTAATTAGCCACCAAGCATTCCACAGGAAATCTTCATTCTTTTCCTCTCATTGGCTGAGGCAGGTGGCACAGAACACATCCACAACTCAAGAGTGACTGTTCTAAACCCTCTCCTGGCACCCATTCAATGATAAAGACACCAATAACTTACTTCCTAGAGAGATAAAGGCCTTTGGCAAATAGGCTGACTTTGCATGTGCAGGTTGTGTAATCAATTGGGGAAAATCAACCTACAAGACACATACTGTTAGAATGACCACTCATCAATATGAAAGTGCCATAGTTAAAATCTTAAATGGAGAGATAGGGGCTAGTCACTAAAAAGTCAGCCGTCTCAAACCATGCCTAGCTCTGGGAAAGAAGATGAGCCTTTCTCACCTGGTAAAGACCTATAGTCTCAGAAACCCACAAAGGTTCTACCCTGCCATGTAGGATTGTTAGGCACTGGAATTGGCTTGATGGCAGTGAGCTATATTCAAGATGAACACAGGCATTTTTACTCCAGATCCAAATCTTCCTCTCTTTAAGTACCAGATAAATTTGCCCAAGAAGATCCCTTCTTCTAAGTTATATTACAGCAACTACTGTGAACTTCCATATGGAAATATAAGCAAAATTAAAAAGAACCTGTAGTCCCTCTGGGGCAGTTTATCTAAAGGTGTATTCACCATGAAATAAATGCACTTCATTTTTCATAGTAAGATAATGAGCCACTCAGAAAGTGATATGGAGTTCCCCGATGCCTGCCATTGTACCTAAACCTTCTTTTCTGTTTATTGTTGTCTTTGCATGTGTATCTAGATAAAATAGAAGGGATAAACAATACCATGGTGAAAACAACAGGACTGATGGTTCCAGTGGGACATGGGAGAAGCGAAGGAGGGAGAAAGGTAGGGGGTGTTAAGAAACTCAGGGGCAAGGGCACAACAAGTAATCTAAAATTAATGGCATGGAGGGCATAGGATGCCTGGTAGGACTTTATCAAGAGCACTGTAACCAAGAGGAATCACTGAAACACAAATGAAGGCTGAACATGATAATAGAACAAAAGGAAAGTAAAAGGAAATAGGAGAAAGAACTAGAAGACAAATGGGCATTTATAGATGTGTAAATACAGGCATATATATATAAAATGATAGGGAAATGGATCTATGGATATATATTTATATGTTAAGTATTAAAGTAGCAGACATTGGACCTCTCCTCAAGAACTCCCTCAAAACAAGAACAAAATGTTTGAATAACCCGGCAATCCATGATATTCAGCTTCCCAAGTTCACTGAAGAAAAAGTACGTTAGCAAATGTGGTGAAGAAAGCTCATGGTGCCTGGCTATCCAAAGATGTAATACCTGAGATCTTAAAAGCTTGAAGATAAACAAGCAGCCATTTAGCTGAGAAGCAACAAAATCCACGTGAAAGAAGCACACCAGTCTGTGTGATCATGATGTGTTCATGGGATCAGGTATCAGGCATCAAAGGCCTAGAAAAAAAAAATCACGTTGATGTGATTGTTGGGCACTGGGATATGAAAGTGGGTTTCACAATACTCTGGGTACTGGTGTCATAATTCTGATTATTTGCCACTGGTTTAAAGTAAGTGCAGCCTTCTAGAGAACATTAACCCAAGCCTGCAAGACATTGCCAGCTAGCTGGAATTGTAATTATGTCTTTAGAAGGCCGTTCCATCCTTCTATCAATCTGCCTGTTTCCGTTTGATGAGGAACATGGTCAAACAGTGGGTTCCTTGAGCGCAAGTTCAATGTTGCTCAGAATTTGATGTGAAATGAGTTCTTCCATCTGAAGCTATATTGTATGGGATACCATGCCAGCAAATAAGACATTCTGTAAGTGCACAAATGGTAAATTTTGGCAGAAGTAGTGAACACAAGGAAGGTATCTAGAGTTAAGTGTCTATTTCACTAAGGACAAATTCTGCCTTTTCCTAATGGAAGTGATCCTCTGCAATCAGCCCACAACCAGATTGCTGATTGAGCTTCCTGAGAAATGGTTCCAAAGCTTGGGCTCAGTGTTGGTACTGGCAGGTGGGAAACTCAGCAAAGTCAGTAGCCATGTCAGTGTCGGTGAGGGCAAGACCATGTTGCTGATCCCACACATAACTTACATCCCTGTCACCATGTCCATGTTGTTCATGCCCCCATTGGGCAATGGCAGGAGTCACCAGGGAGAGGAGGACTGGTTTTCACAGAAAGTGTCATTTCTATCCATTTGATTATTAAAGTCTTCCTCTGCATAGTAAAGCTTTTGGTGAGTATTCATGTGAAACACACACCTTCATATCTCTGGCCCGTTCAGAGAAGTCTATCTACACAGCTGCTTCCCATACCCCTTTGTCACCAAATTTCCAATGTACCTTCCAAGTCCTTGATTTTCTAAATTCTACCTAAGGGGAGGGTTTCCTTTAAGCAGTGTCTTTTGGGGCATTTCACCAAAAAATGAGCTATAGTGATGCTGCTGTCCTCTTTCAAGCATTAGCTGTGTGTCTTGCAGAACCATGGCTAAACCCAGCTCGATCTTACCACTTTCATTTAATGATAGAGTCCTGCTGTGTATATCCAACGGTGGGACTTTGTTGGTCAGACAACATCCAGTTCATGTTGAACAGTTCAGGGTGCATGGTGACTTGGTGGCGTAAGATGAGACTTTCAGTCTCTACTAAGCCAAAGTAATAGACTCCAAATAGTTTTTCATACCTAAGCATTTGAGCTTGGATTTGCACGTAGAAGCCTGCAACATCTCTGAATTGCAACTCTATCTCCCACTGCAACTTCAAACACCACTGAATCAGCAGAATCATATGGCCCAAGTGGCAGAGCAGCTTGCATGGCAGCCTGAACTATTCGAAAAGACTTCTCTTTGTCTGGATCCCCCTCAAAGCAGGCATCTTTACAAGTCACTTGATATATAGGCCACAGTAGCACACCAAACTGAATGATAAGTTACCTCTAAAATCCAAAGAGGTCTACCAGGCAGTATGTCTTCTTTTCAGTTGTAGGAGGGGCCAAATGAAATAATGTATCATTTACTTTAGTAGGAAAATATGGGCATTCCCCACACCACTGAACCACTAGAAATTTCACTGAGGTGGAAGGCACCTGAATTTTTGTCAGTTCACTTTCTCATAGGTCTAAAATCATCGATGCTGCTTCCTTACTAGGTTCAATAATCACAATGCCATGATATAATGGAATAGTATAACATTTTGTGCTATGGCAAGGCAAACCTATGGACTAAATTATGGTAGAGTCCCGAAGAGTTGACGTAACTCTGGGGAAGAATTGTGAAAGAGTATTTTTGCCATTCCCAAACATATTCCTTAGCTATCTGTCTCTAAGTATTAGAAAACGCTATCAGTTATTAGGGAGTATAATGCACTTTTTTCCAAGTCATTATAGGGATTTCACCTTTGGGGACTAGTTGCATAGGTCTGTTGTTAAGGAGGGTGTTTTCTGAAGCATTATAGTGTTAAGGCATCTGTCTCAAGAAATGCTCCAGACATAGTCCCAGGTACCATCTCAGCATGCAGAGTTGGGCCTATCTCTTCAAGTGAGTGTGAAGGTCATAATGGTATTACTGAGAGTGGGTAAGACTCTTCAGATAGTGCTGATGGCTATCTCAGGGCTAGTTGTCTCCATCTTCTGGATCCCTTTTTTATTTTTTAAATCATGTTTGGGGGATTCATACAACTTACCAAGGGCTCAAGTATAAAGAAAATGTAAATTGAGGGGCATACGGATTGGGGATCCAAAGCCCATATGAAGGTAACAGACATCCCCTTACAGAAGGGTCTAAGGAAGGAGACTAACCCAGAGAGGCTGCAGTGCATCAGTGATGAAACATACAACTTCCCTCCACTTCTTCAATGCTTCCTTCCCCCTCCACCGCTATCATGATTCCAATTCTACTTTACAAGTCCAGCTAGAACAGAGGATGTGCACGGGTACAGATAGGAACCAGAGACATGGGAAATCCAGGACAGATTATCCTTTCAAAACCAATGGTGAGAGTGGCAATCCCAGGAGGGTGGAGGGAAGATGGAGTAGAAAGGAGAAACCAATTATCAGGATCTGCATATAACCTCTTCCATGGGGTATGGACAACAGGGAAATTGGTGAAGGGAGACATCAGACAAGGTAAGATATGACAAAATAATAATAATAATTTATAAATTATCAAGGGTTCATGAGGAAGGGGGTAGTGGGGAGGGAAGGAGAGGAAAAAATGAGATGCTGGTACCAAGGGCTTAAGTAAAAAGCAGATGTCTTGAGAAAGAAGAGGGCCTCAAATGTACAAATGTGCTTGAAGTACAATGGATAGGATGTATGGATTGTGATGAGTGGTATAAAATAATTTAATAATTTTTAAAAATAATTTGAAAAATTTTTTAAATAATAAAATAATTTTTAAAAGAAAATGTTTTGAAAATAATGACGGCAACAAATATAAAGTGTGCTTAACACAATGGATGTATGTGTGGATTGTGATGAGTTGTTTGAGTCCCCGTCTCCTGGATTCTAGACCTGTAGGTCACAATTCCAAGTTTCAGGATCTAATTTCAACTAGAGCTTTTACTTTAAAATCAGACAGCAAGAATTCAATTAACAATGTAATTCCACTACCCATACCATACAACCCTGGGTTTGGTTTTCACAAATATTAGTTCTGTTGCTGGAAGATTATTTATAAGGCAGTTAAATCTTGGCTTCCTAAGCTCTCAGTTAATTTGTTTCTTTTAACAGTTTGTCTACTAGTGGAAGGCTTCTCTATATTCAAAGAGATGCAATTCTCAATGATGTTAGGTCTACTTAACCTGAGAACCAATTCAGAAAAATCATCTTTACAATTTTGTTTCTCTGAAACCATCCCATTACCAAAGGTGGTAAGATGGGTTCTCTAGCAAAACAAAACCATTGATGCCTGCATAGGTGTATATGTTAGTTGTCGTTAGATGCCCTTTAGTCAGTTCCAGCCTGTATTGACGATATGTACTACAGAACTAAACACCACCCCATCCTGCACCATCCTAATTGTTCTTATGCTTGAGCCCATTGCTGCAGCCATGGTGCCCATGCATCTCCTTAAGGACCTTTCTCCTTTTCACTGTACCTTTAATTTACAAAAAACGTATGTCCTCTTCAAGGAACTGGTCTTTCTTAACAACATGTCCGAATAATGTACGATAAAGTTTCATCCTCCCTGCCTGTAAGGAGCAGTTTGGTTGTAGCTCTTCCAAGACCAAGGGAGAATTTATGCATTTGAGTTGTGGTATGGAGAATGATGGATATGAAAAGATATTAATATCAAGACATGCCTTGAACAATTGTAGAAATATGTACTTTCAATCCAGTTCAAGTCGGGCTTCTCCTGACTCATGGAAGCTGATGAACAGAAGTCAGAATCATGAAGCAGAAACAGCAGGGGACACAGGCTGATGGATACAGAGGTCTGACATCAGCTGAATGAATACAGCAATGATGCAGAAATTAACCAAATGGTAGTATGCTAGAGATTCTGGTACCGGCAGGGCATGTAGCAGGATATTAAGGAAGCAGATGCAGGATCCATCTCCAGCAGAAGACAAAGGACCTACGATGATTCAGATCAGCTTGTTGTCCCTTTGACTTATATAAAAAAGGCTTATTACACCAAGGTGGTGTCATCAGGCTGTGAATAAACTGAAAAATTGAGCCCTCTCCTGACCGTACCCAGAAGCGTCTAGTTGACTAATCCTTAATAAATCCACCAGTTTTGAATATTTTTCTCCTGAGGACATATGCCAATCTTTATCATTCACAGGGTCTAAACTGCAGGTTTTTGGTGGCCCAGTGGTCTTGTGCAATAGAAAAATATTAGGTTTTAGAAACATGTGTCCTTAATCTTTCTTCTACTCAAAAATTTTATCACAATCAAGAAAAATGCTTGCTTACTCTCCTGACAATAGTTATCATTTTAATAGGTAAGGAACATACTGGAAAATAAACATATACATACCTACATATATGTATATATAAAATAATTTTGAATAAGATGAGGATAAGACTATAATTGAAAGAGTTAATACCTGGTATCACTAAGTTTCTGTTTCTGCTTGAAGGTGAACCAATGAAAAAATGAATATTATTGGTAGTGTTGATTTTAGGTTTCAGGTAGTTCATTTTGAAAAATAAGAACTCTATGTACAATAAAACTAACCACTGCTAGGTCCTGGGCCAGCCTTCCAATTGTTCTAATGTTTGAGCCCATCTTTGAAGCAACTCTATCAATACATATTGTAGAGGGTCTTTCTCAGTTTTGCTGTTCCTCTACTTTACCAACCATACTTTCCTTTTCCAGGGATGATATCTCTTCTTGTACCCGGACTGATATCTATCCTGAAAACATATCCAAAGTCCATGAGACAAAATCTCCTCAATCTTACCATCTGGCTGTAGAGTTTCCAAGGCAGATTTGTTTGCTCTTTTGGCATTCTGCAAACTTTCAATATTCTTCACCAGCACTGGAATTCAAATGTACCTTTTTCAATACACCTTACTCAATGTCCAACTATCACATGCATAGGAGGCAATTAAAAATATCATGGGTTAGGTAAGACTCATGCTGTTCTTCTTGCTTTCCAGTACTTCAAAGACATCTAGTGCAGATTTAGCAGTACAATACATCTTTTGTTTCTTGACTGATATTTCCAAGAGTATTGACATGGATGCTAGTAAGACAAAATCCTTGATAAATTCAACTCTTTTTCCATTTAGGATACTGCTACCTACTGATCCAGTAGTAAGAGTTTAGGGTTGTTTACATTGAGTTACTTGTGAGTGGATGGAAGGCTACAATCCTTGACCTTCATTAGTAATTGCTTAAAGTCCTCTTTCCTTTCAGCAAGAGAGACTGTGTCATCTGTATACTGGTTGTTATATGTCTTCTTCCGATCCTGATGCCAGGTTTCTCTTCATATACTCCAGTTTGCCAGCTTATTTTCTCTGCATACTTATGATGAAGTAGTACAAATCTGATGCATACCTTTCTTAATTTAAACTATGAAGTATTCCCTTCTTCTGTTCTCATGAGTACTTCTTGATCCATATATAAATTCCACATGAGAAAAATGAAGTGTTTTGCTCCTAGAATGTTTTAATAATGTGACTCAAGGTGAATTTTTCTGCATTTCTTCAAGTTTAATACATGCTGAGCAAGTTTTCCCTGTTAGATTTCTAACAGTCATTTAATTATAACAATCTGTCTCCTGGAGCTGTCTTGTGAAATTTTATTTCTTTTTTTTGAGCATCACTGCCCTCTGGTGGGGATAGAAGGTCCAGCCTTACTCTTGGAGAATTGCTGCTGGATTTGAATGACCAACCCAGTGGACCGCAGTTCTGCACTCAACCACTATGCCACCAGGGCTCAACCCACTCTAAAGTTTTCTGTTCAGCTCTTTCACTTCATCATTTCCTCTATTTGCTTTATCTACTCTATGACTTTATGTAAGTTTCTGAATCTCTTTAGACAACCAGTCTTTAAGGAAATAGACCATCTATGGTATCATAAATCGTGAAAAAGGTTTCTATAATGAAGTCTAGAGAAAAATATTCTACCAAAGGAAAAAAAGTAATGTTTTTTATGATTAGCAATATAAGGTCAATTGACGAATACTTTAAGAGCATTTTATTCATTCTTATATTTCTTTGTGAATTCACCAATTCCTATAGATTATATCCTAAATCATTCCTTCCTGTTCACAGAATGTCTTTACTTTTCAATTCTTGCAGATATACAATATCAGTGCAATGTTTTTCAGATATTAAAAATAATTACAACTTGTCAAATTCTATTCAATTGTCTGTAGGAATATATATATATATTCTCTAGTAAAGAGAAAGGTGTTCTCATTGACAGAAATAAAATATTATCCTAAGGGAGTATATAGTATCTTTATGATTCAGAAGACTGTGAAGATATGCATTTATATATTAAAAGAGAATGCCACATTTATATTTATTAATTTATAAGTATTTCTAATTTTTTCCCTCCAGGAATCAGTTTATTCATTGGATTACTCATAGTAAAGACTCAGCCCATTAAGTATTGTGTATTTTGATGGCTTAAGTCTCAGTATGATATCATACAGGAAAAACTCCCAAGTTTGTAACTAGAATCACAAAATTTTGCTTCTTCATCCAAAACCACTCCCTTTTTTTCTTTCAGAATTATTCAATGATTAATTTTGTAAAAGACAAAAAACAAACAAAAATAGTAATTATTTTTGATGGCTAATAATGTAATATTATACTTAAATAACACTTAATCTCACAGTATTAATAGCTATTTCAGTATGAACTTTTGACTCAAACTAATGTGAATTTGAATTTCACATTATTCCAGTTAGAATCCCAGACAGTCCCAGTCATTATCTAAATGAAATGGAGCAAATTACTGAACTAAATTAGCATTGGCTTGCTCATACTGTAAAATGGAGCTATGAATGCTCTCATGCTCAAAATATTATTACAGAGAGGAAATACTAAAACAAATTTAGGATATATTAGAAAATTATCAAAATGATATATGACATGTGGATCAAAAGTACTATCAGATTAATTAAAATATTGTTTCTAATATTAACAAACATCATCTACTATTAGACTGTTATCTGAGATTACAAAACTATAAACACCTAACACTATCTTAGCTTATTTTTATTATAGCAGTTATAAATTTAGAAAATTATGGGGGAATATTTGCAGTTACAGTAAAAAGCATGGTTGGAAAAATATACAGTGATATTGTGCACATAGTTCAGACTAGTTATTGCAACAAAGAAATTTCTGCCTCTGAAATGACATATAGATTTGATGCAGCTCCAATTAAAATGCTATCTGTTTGTTTTTTGTGGAAAAGGACAAACTGATCCTAAAAGGCATAGTATAAGTTTATGCTGTTAAAAATGTATTTTAAAAAACTTATCAATTTGAAAACTGGACAGAAATCAGATGATAAATATTGTCTAATTTCCACAGTGCTTCAAAAATTCAGAATCTTAAGATAATACCTGTTAGTTTTAAGATAGCATATTGGTGAATAAATCAGAGTAGAGGATTCAGAAATTTTTAATTTTTACAAAGAAAGATGTCATATAATTTTATGATGAAAATACCTTTTATACCAATTATTCTGGAAAAACAAAATATCTGTGGGATAAATACCATTTACGAAAGTTTACATTGAGTCATAGACCCAAATACAAATAAAAATTATAAAGTATCTGAATTCTCAAAATATATCTTGCAAACGTTGCATCAAGCAAAAACATTTTAATAAAATGTAGAAAAATGCACCATGAAATAAATAGCAGTATGTCCATAAAACCCTTTACTTTAAAGAATTCATGATGAAAGCTAGTAGCCAAGCCACAGAATAATAGAAAATGTTTACAAAGCACATGCATGATGAATGACTTGTTTATAGAATATATATAAGGAACACTTAAAATTCAATTATAAGGAGACAATTTCCTTTAAATGGGCATGGTGTTTAAATAAACACATCGCCATAGACAATATATAAATTATATATTTATATATTTTATATATATTATATTATATATATATTTATATATTATATATATATAAGTGGTTTATGTGTCACACCATACAAATGCATTTTTCCCAGAGTGTCAAATAATTTAGCATGCATTGGAAAGACTTACAATAAAAAGGTTGTCACCACTTACAGTTAATGAGAAAGAATATAGATTAACTAGATTTTTTAAATGCTACATAAAAGTCTGAAAATTGTGGGGGATGGAAGAAAAAGGTAGATTATAATTTAGAAAATTAACCACTTATCTGTCAGTTTGACCTAGTGTTGCATGGCTTCCATATTAAAAACAGACTATAAAGGTGGAATGGGCTATTTACCTTGGAAGTATTAATGAGAACCTTTCAATAACAGCTGAACATTTTCAGATAATAAAAACCTTATAAATATCAAAAAAACATTTCCAGATATAGTGCTGAAAAATGAAACCCTAGGTTAGAAAGAACTCAAAATACAACCGAAGAAGAGTGACCTTCTCAGTGTAGAATCGCTCAAAGTGAAATGGATAGTGAAAAACTTTGGGACCCTTGTTTGCTGATGGACACTCACTCGAGATGACAAGAAACAGCTACAGGTATCTATTAGTAATTAGAAATTGGAATGTGCAAAATATGAAGTTAGGGAAATTGGAAGTCAAAAAATAAAACTAGTATAAAATAGATATTGTAGGCATTAGTGAACTGAAATGGACTGGCAATTATCATTTGGAATCAGAAAATCATACAGTTCACTATGGTAAGAATAGAAAATTAAAGAGGAATGTTGTTTCATTCAGAGTTACAAAGGCTATTTTGAGATTTTTCTTGCAGTACAACACTGTCTGTGATAGGATAATATCTATATGAATGCTACGAAACTAGTCAATGAAGCTATAATTCAATTTACACACCAACTAATAATGTGAATGATGAAAAATTGAATGATTTTACCAATTTCCTCCTTCTAAAATTGCTGAAGCATTCAATAAAGATGCATTGATAATTATTGGTGACTGAAATGCAAAGTTGAAAATTAAGATGAAATAGTGGTTGGAAAATATGTCCTAGTGATAGAAATTAAAAGAAATGGATAAGGTGAAAGAATTTTGCAAGAACAATGACTTTTTCATTAGAAATACCTTTTTAATCAACAACACAAAAAGAAATTATGCATATGGACTTCTAGAGATGAACTACACAGAAATCAAGTTGACTCCATATGTGGAAACAGGCAATGAAGAAGCTCAATATCAGCAGCTGAAACAAGTCTAAAGTATGGCATGGAACACATCATGAATTACTCATATGTATCTTCAAGATGAAATTGAAGAAAATCAAAGCTGCAATATCACCTTGAGCATATCCCACCTGAACATCTTAAGATGAGATATGAATCATTGAAAATATGTGAGAGAAGACATAGTGAGCTTTGGGATGACTTCAGGAACATCATGCATGAAGAAATTAGAAGGTCACTTAAAAGACAGGAAAGACAAAAAGAACAAAGTAAATGTCAGGAAAAAATTCTGTAACAGATTGCATATGGAATCTCATGGAATAAACAATGAAATAAAAGAGCTGAACAGAACCAACTCTAGAAAGAAATTATATTAATAGAATGTGTATAGACTTGAAGTTAGAAACCTAAGAAGAAAAAACAATCTCTGGATATCTTAAACGAAAGAAGTGAAGGAAAAAAAATGTGAGCCTCAATTTCACAAGATTGTTTGATGCAGGGAGCATCAAATGAAGATGGAAGAAATACACACATCCATTGTACCAAAAAGAACGCATCAGCATTCAACCATCTTGAAAGTTACTGATAAAAGCATAGGATTAATAAGAGATGTTATTGAAGGAAAAGTTCCAAGATCTACTGAAGGCATTAGTCAAAACATGGATCCAGATTGATGGAATATCAACGGAAATGTTTCCACAGCTAATGAAGCACTGGAATCATTCCCTCACTTATGCTCATAAATTTGAAAGATAAATCCATATGTGTACCTACTCCAATAAAGGAGGCCAAATAAAAGACAGAAAACATAAAACAATATCAATAATGACACATCCAAGTAAAATTTCCTGAAGCTCCTTTTGCATCAGTAACACAACTGGGGGCTGCTAGAAATTCAAACTGGATTCAAGAGAGGACTTGGAAAAGAAAGTTATTACTGCTGATGACAGATCTTGGCTGAGAGCAAAGTACCAGAAAAATCATAAATGTGATTACCTGTGTTTTATGGACTTTTCAAAGGTATTCAACTATGTGGATCATAAATTATGAGTAGCATTACAAAGAATGGGAATTCCAGAACCCTTTATTTTGCTCATGCAGAATTGAAACAAAGATCTAGAGACAGTTGTTGGAACAGAATAAGGATCTTCTGCCTGGATTACAATTGAGAACGCAGTGCATCAGTGTTTTATCCTTTCACCATACTTATTCAATCTCTATATTTAGAAATACTCTGAGAATATGGACTATATGGAGAAGAACAAGGAGTCAGAATAGAGGGAAAGCTTATTGACAACTTTTGATATGTAGACAGCGCAACCTTTTTTCTGAGTGTGAGGAGAACTTGAAGAAATCACTGATGGAGAAGGATTCAGGTTTCAATATGGTCATCAACTCTTTGTAAAAACTAAAAGTCTTAAGAACTGGGTCAATAGCTAGCATTGAGGTAAATGGAGAAGAAGTTGAAATCATCAAGGATTTTGTCTGGTAGGACCCACAATCAGTTCTACAGATTATATCAACAGCAATCAAGAAATCAAAGGATGCATTGTATTGAGAAAATCTTCTGTATAAGACTTCTTTAAATTGTTGAGGAACAAGAATCACTTTGAGGACTATAGAAGACCTGAGCTAACCATGATATTTTAATCATTTCATGTGCATGCTATTGTTAGGCATGAAATAAGGAACACCGAAGAAGAATCTGTGTCTTTGAATTATGGTGCTGGCAAAGGATGCTGACAGTACTATGGACAGCCAAAAGAACAAAGACATTTGACTCCGACGAAGTCAATTGAGGGTGGGGAGACTGTGTCTAACATATTTTAGACATGGTATCAGGAGAGATCAGTCCTTGGAGAAGGATGTCATGCTTGGTAATGCAGAAGTTCACTGAATCAGTGAAAGACCCACGAGGAAATGGATTGACATCGCGGCTGAAACAATGATGCTGTAATAATTTCTTTTAGAGAACTTATTACTACAGTAGGTGGCATTGTGGGCTGTTGTTGAGTTGTAAGGTCAACAGTTTGAAACCACCAGAATCTCTGAAATAAAAAGATGAGGCTTTCTGCTGCTGTAATTATTTACAGCCTTGGAAACACAGTGCAGTTCTGCTCGATCCTGTAAGATCTCTATGAGTTGCAATTGAGTGGCAATGAGTTTGGTTGTGAGGTTTTTTGAGTCCCAAGGAAGTGTAGATGAAAGATGATTCAAATGTCCAACTTTTCCACCACTCCAATGCCACCCATTGCTCTTTTGTTTATTCTCTCATGTCCTTGGTTTTTGTCACTCTGCAAAAACTCACAGAATTCCTAGAAATATAAAGAAATGACTATTGGGATGTGGAGTGTCAAATTTCAGGTCCAAAGTACAGACAGAATCCTCATCAATCACAAGGTTGCAGAAGTGAAACCAGACCAGGTGATAGACTACAACTCAAATCACAAAACTTGCTCAAGCAGAGGCCAACTAAATGAAGGGCTCAGCGCCAGGAGACAAACATGTCCAAAAATCAGTGTAAGTCTTTTTTCTTGTACCAATAGGTAGTCAATAATCAGAGGTCACAAAAGAGAAGGCTTTATTTTATAGAAGATCATATCTCCAAGGAAACGAGAGGGTAATAACTAAAGAAATATTTTCTAGTGCAGGGGAGACGAAAGATACATCCTACCTTCATCTTGTAACAAAAAGTTCCACCAATATTTGATTATAATTATAGATGTGGAGGTTAGAATTTACAAACACAGCACAAAAGAGATCATGGAAAATTAGATTATGTCTAAAAAGGCCATATTAAGCAATTGACTACATCTCAAATAGACTTAAACATAACAAAAGTTATGAAAATATCATAGGACCAGACAATGTTTCATTCTGTTGTACAAAAGTGCATGCTGAGTCAGAACCAACCAGATAACACCTAGCAACAATATTGTTGTATTGTTGTCAGGCTCCATCCAGCTGGTTCTGACCTACAGCTACCCTTCGCACAAAAGAATCAAACACTGCCTGGCCCTGTGCCTATCCCATAATTGTTTTTATACTTGGTCCCATTGTTGCAACCACTCTGTCATTCCATCTCCAAGAGGGGCTTCCTCTTTTTCACTTCTCCCCTACCAAACATCTTGTCCTTTCTCCAGGGACAGGTCTCTCCTGACAACATGTCCAAAGTACTTAAGAGGAATTCTCACCATCTTTGTCTATAAAGAACACCCTGGCCATACTACTTCTTGGACAGGTGTTTTGGTCCTTTTTCCAGTCCATGGTACTTTTAATATTCTTCACCAGCATCACAATTCAAATCCATAGTGTCTCCATTATTCACAGTCCAATTTTCTCAGATGGCATTTGCAAGCACAATGGCATGGATCATGCATACCTTAATGCTTGCTTTTAAACAGTTTAAAGAGGTCTTATGCAACATATTCAGTCACCCATTACAATGCTTCTTTCCATCACTTGACTGTTGTTTCCATGAGCAAGTTTTTCAGATTTCTTGGAATAGAAAAATAAGCTCCTCCAATGATGTTACTCATATTGACATGATTTCTATACTATTTTTAGGGGTTCCATCTTTCAAATTCAACTCATTCCATCATTATAAAAATGCTAACATGGAGTTCCTTTTATCATCCTTGTTTTAAAGATGTGGAAACTGAAACACTTTAATTTGTCAACGGTCACAAGAACAGAACCCTGGCTTTTGAGGATGGTCTCTGAGTTTCTAGCCAGAATTTCAACCACACCCCAGGCTGCCTAGGACGAAGTTTGTGGTTCAGAAATCCTCTTTTCAATAGATGAGTATTCATCCACATACAGAAGCAAAATGAAAACATTTCAGGTAAATTTCCTTGCCTGCTCAGGTTTTTAACTTCTCTGAAATCATGCAATGTCCTAGAGTAAATGACATGTTATAGTTTATATGACAAGATCATTGTTTCTTCTTTCCTTTTAGCTGCCTTTCTTTTTTCATTCCTTAATTTTGGTACATAAAATTAATGTGTCTAATATTGAATATTAAAACCATTAAATACTTTACATTTGAAGTATTTCTTTTAATTTTTTAGTAAGATAGGAAGGCACCTTGGAAACCTTTAATTTTCTAAACAAATTTAGAGGCTTAACATTAGTTCATCAGCAAATCCATGTTTATAAAAACAAACAAACATTCTTAACAACAACACCAATGGGCAATTTAATATGTATTGACTTCTGGTAGTTTTAAACGAAAGATGGTGAGAGTGAATGTGTGAACCGAAGTGAGGGAGAGGATGCGTGTCTGAGCGAGAGCTGGAATCCAAGCCCTGGAGTCTGCTCTGAGCAAAGATATGGTGTCCCAAACTAGCATTTTCAATTTAATCTACCTAGAAAAATGAGCCAGGAGTGCACAGATCCTGCTATGACAGATGTTTTTAAAACACAATGCATCTAATAAAGGAGTAAATATTTCAGTCTTTTTTTTTTTTCAATTTAAGAAAACATTGATCCAAGGGGATAGATTTTAATAATCAGTACCTGGTAATGACAAGAACCATTATGAAATGTGCTTAAGAATTTCTAAGTATTTAAAGTTCTGAATGTTGGTATAGTTATTCTTTTCAAATAATTATACTGTCATTAATTCAAAATTTACAATAAAGTGATACAATGAAAGATCACTTTCTGAAACCACTCCACTGAATGGAAGTAACTATCACATGATTCATTTTGTCATTAGGAAGAAAAATTTTAACTTTTAAGTGAGAACTCACTGTTCCTCTAGCTAGAAATTAAAATTGAAAACAAGCCAAATAAGTCTTTATTCATTCTCAGATATACTTTTCTACAAATTGGTGGGCAGACATCAATGCAATTCCATAATTCTCTTAAAGCTTCACTGGATCAACATGTTTCTATAGTACATCCCTGTTAGTGTTTTCTTGACTTAGTTAAAAAAAATTTATTCATTTAAACATAATTCTCAATTTCCACCCATCAAATATAAATCATAGTATAAAATCAATTGAAGAGACAATAATATAGATAAATCATGTAGTACTATAATAACATTTTTGAGGAAATTTGGGCTTATCTTTTTTTACAGCTAAGAAGATGTTTAATTGTAGGTATATTGAACAAATAATTTCAATACCTTATTTATTGAAATTGCCTATTTTGGAACCCAAAATATTGTCTTAAATTACTATTCAGTTTAAGAACAATTGATTTGCAAATTATACAATCAACTTTGTGAAATATAGCAGTTTATAAAAAGCATTTTCAAAAAATAGCAAATCATTCCTCTAACACAGAATGGATCATTTATTGAGGTAAACAATGTTCCCTATTAGTGCATTCAATCAGAGCAAATTGTTTAAATGAGAGTAAACCAATGTGTTTTTATTCAGTTATCTTTACAGGTTTTGACTTTGAATTATCAGAGTGCTTTGTTTATATCGTTCATGTGAAGATAATTTAACAGGAAAAAGAAAAAACAGCAAAAATTAAATGTATCATTTATGATTTTATATGGATAAGTATATATAATGCACACAAGTACCTCATTAAAAATGTATGAGAACAAAACATGAGAAATACTCTTGATTTACCAATTTGGCACATTTCTCACAGAAAATCTCACATCTTTGTCTTTGATTTCTGGAGATGACAATATAAATGTTTATCCAGTTATTCCCATCTTACCAATTCATGACACTCACACAGAATTAAAGTGAATTTGTGGATTTACTTCCTTCTACTTTCTTTTGCAAGCACTACATAAAAAACTCAGCTTTTGCTCTGATTTGCTTCCTACAGAGCCCTCTATAAGTGTTCCACTGTCCCATTCTGTAAAAGCCATTAAGATATTTCAGCATTACCAAAATGTAAAGGAATGCCATTTGGTGCAGACACAGGGGCTTGCAGCTAGTGCTGCAGAGAGAGATGGAAGTCATAGTTGCTTTTGGAGGATGTATCATATGAGCAAAAAGGAAGCCAGATAAGATGCTCAAACATAAAAACCCTGTGTATAAATGAATGTTAATAACGTGCAATATGGGACGATGAAGAAACAGAGGGCATTATTATTGAATTCAGAATTGGCAGAGGTAGTAGAAAAGATATTCCAGGGCTGAAACTTAGGTAAAATCAGAAAGGTTAAGAAGATTTCTATCCGAAAGTCTTCAACTTCCATTCAGAGAAAAAGCTGAAATCAAAGGAAATATGAAGGAAATATGGTACCAGGATTTGTGGGTCTATCCATGTAACAAGTTTATATTTGAGAATATTGATAAAGATACTGGAAAGTTCATAAAGGGTTTTGATTAGTGTTGTTTTGTTGGTGCTCTCAAGTCAGGTCGGATTCCAAGAGACCCTATCTATGGTACAAAGGAAAGAAGAGTTGCCTGATGCCCTGCCTTACTGGCAATGTTATGTGATGTTTAAGTCCACTATTAACTGTCATTTGTAAATTAAGTTCATTAAGTGCCTTCCACTTTTTTGTTATTGAATGACTTCTCCAAACTTGAGTGGGATATGAGGTCAGCAGTTCAAAACTACCAGGCAGGAAGGATGAGCCATTCTACACCATAAGGCACAGTCTCTGAAACCCACATTTGTACTCTGGCCCTTTCTGACCTCATTGTCATGCAGTCAGTTCCAGTTCATAATGACCCTACAGATTCATATTTTGAGTGCCTCCTAATCTTCTGGCATTATTTCTGACAATGCACGGCTGCTATGCATGAGGGTTACAATCTCTGACAATGCTCCACTGCTAGTCATCAGGTTTCAAAGGCTAATTTCTCAAAAGTGCCATTGGAAGTGCCATGACTTCCAATATCACTGTAACATACAATTGAAGTACACTCAGACTAACTGAAAAATAACTAGTAGAATGCTATGCATATAATCCACAAAGTCGAATACTTTTGCACAGCCAATAAAATAAAAGGAAATATTTTTTCTGGTATACTTTGCTTTCACTAAAGATCTACCTGACATCTGCAATAACATTCTTTGTCCCAAGACCTCAGCTTAATCTGGTCTGGACTGCTAGCCTCTCCCTGTCAGTCTACTATTGCAAACATAGTTGGATGATGTGGCAGTCATGTGTTTATGTTAATTTTATTATTGAAATGTAGAGGGAGTCTAGCCTGTTAATCTGGAGATAGACATTGAGTAGCCAATGAGGCCTCTATGTGGGCATGGCTTTCTCCTGACGCTTCTGGGAAATCTCGCGATATTTCCTTCGTGAGGATGAGAAGCTATCTTCCCCAGTTGTTGGGGTTAGTCTCAAAGGTGATTAGTCACAGACAAGACAAGCTGGCAGCCTCTGAGAAGCTCGAGGAGCCGGCAGAGAGACTACACAGCTTTGCCCTGATGGAGACAGACCTCTGAAGCTGGGGCAGCCAAATGGAGACCTCTGCCAGTGATGAGTTGCTTCTGCTGTGGAGGAACCCTGAGCCCTGGAAGCGAAAAGCCATGGGGAGACCCCTACCAGTGCCGGGATTTTGTACCCACTGATCTGTGACTTCGTGAGTCAGAAGGAGACTTTATAGACTGATTTCAGGCACGTGGGTTAATAGAGGACTTATGACTTTGAACTGGACTGGGCTCAATGTCCTGTTACTCTTGTGTATAAACCCTTTCCTTATATCTATATGTATGTCCTTGAATTTGTTCCTCTGGTCTACCAGGACTGACACAGATGATCTTCAGCAAAAGTTTGCTTGCATGTAGCATTGATTTTATTGTTCAGTGATTTCCACAATCAGTTTGACTGCCTTTCTTTTGAATGGACATGAATTTGAATCATGTTTGGGCAATGGGTGAGGTAGCTACCTTCCAAATTTCTTGGAATAAAAAAGTGATCGCTTTCAATGCTACTTCCAGCAACTAAAACATTTCACTTGACATTCTAAAATTCCTAGAGATTTTTTTTCTGCTCATGCTTTCAATTGTTTGCAGATGCCATTGAATTGGTCCCAACTTAAAAAGCCCTGTGTACAACACAACAAAATAAGGTCAGGATCGTGCCATATTCACCATTGTGTGCTTATGTTTCAGCCCATTCTTGAAGCAAACGGGTTAATCCATCTTTTCAAGGGCATTTCTCTTTTTCATTGCTCCTCTACTTTATCAAGCAACTGTTATCATATAACATGTCCAAATTTCCTGAGACAATGTCTGCCTGCCCATGTTTCTAAGGAGCAAATTAGCTAATTTTTTTCCAAGACCCATTTGTTTGTCTTTTGGCAGTCCATTGTGCTTTCAATTTTCTTCATTATCATCATAATTTGCATGCATTTATTCTTCTTTAGTCCTTCATATTTGATGGTCAACTTTCACATACATAAGCAGCTATTGAAAATACCACGGGTTGGATTAGGTGTACTTTAATCATCAAAACATCCTTGTTCTTTTCAAGAGGTTATGTGCAGCAGCTTAACCTAATGCAATGCATCATTGGACCACTTGATTACTGCTTTCATTAACATTGATGGTGGCCAAACCAAGATGAAATAATCGACAACTTCAGTCTGTTTTCTGCTTCTTTTGATGTTATCTAATTTTTTTCCACTTGTAAGAAAACTTCTATTCTTTTCTCTATATTAAATTGTAATCCAGCATGAAGGCATGTACTTTAAATTCTTCTAATTTTTAACAAGCAAGATTTCATCACCTGCATACAGTAGGTTACAAATACTCCTTCCAATCCTGATGTTTCATTCTTCTTCATATTATCCAGATTCTCTGATTATTTGATCAGCATACAGACTGAATAAGTGAGTGGAGAGAATATAACCCTGACCCACTACCTTATTGATTTTATATGATTCAGAGTTTCCTTTTTATTAGTATAAAAATGCTCTTTTGATCGCTATACAGTTTAATTCTCATTCTTCACATGGTTATTCATAGATTCTTACAGTCCACATAGTTGAATGTCTTGGTATCATCAATAAAACACAAGCTAACATCTTTCCGGTATTTTCTGCTTAGACTCAAAATCCATCTGTCATCATTCACGATATACCTTGTTTCACATCCACTTCTAAACTGGGCCTGAACCTCTGGCAACTCTCTGTCAATGTACTACTACAACTACTGTTGGATGATGTCCAGCAAAAGTTGAATTGTATGTGATATTAATGATATTGTCACACAATTTGAGCATTCTGTTGGGTCATATTTCCTTGAAATGGGTAAAAATGCAGACCTCTTTTGGACAGTTGGACAGGTAGCTGTCTTCCAAATTTCTTGGCATAGAGTATTGAATGAGTCTAGTACTTCATCAGCTTATTTAAACACTTCTATTCGTAACCTGCACTTCTTGTAGTCTTAGTTTGAGCTAGTAATTTCAGTGTAGTTTGGAATTCTTCCTTCGATGTCATTGGATCTGGCTCATATGGTACTTTTCTATATAGTGAATATACTGTAATATCTTTTGAAAAATAAATTGTATTTGTTTTGTTTCTATAATACATTGGTCTTTTAAACTTTGGTTACAATAAATTTATTTATTAAACTAGTATCTAATGTTAAAATTTAGATTTTTACTTGTATTTCCATTACAGCCAATAATATGTAGTGAAAAAATACCCAAAAAGTCTCTCTAAAACTGAACACATTTTCCCCTTTATCTTACAAATATGAGGATTAAGATGAATTCTTTGTGCATATTTAATTATCTAAAAAACAATAACAGAGTGGAAGTGAGGCAAACACTAATGTAAATTAGACATTGGCAATTAGTTCACTTGATTTTTTTCTCTGATTTGCTTCAAGATAAATATTCCCTACATGTGATGTTTGTCAGCTTCCTAAATTAATCCTAACCAAGCAGGGAAGCACTCAGTGAGCCAAATCCATTGAACAATCACAGGGGAAGCATATTTGTCTTTACAATCTAAGCAAGAAAAAGATATACCACAACACACTCACCATGGGACCTTTCAAGCAAGTCACAAGACGCCAACTTCTCCTTTAACTGTGACCCCAGTTTACTGTGCAAATATAGATCATTGCTAAGCCTAGCAGGAAGCCTAGTTAGAACATTTTATCTTGACTACGGTGATTTGCTTTACATTTTTTTAAAAAACCACAAAACATTAAGCTTGTTGAAATACACATTTTTAGAAGCAAACACTGCAGGCAAACATTACAGAATATCAAAACAAATACAGGATAAAAGAAAGTATTCACTGTTTTCAGAGTAATAAATGGCGACCATTAACTGGCTCCTTCCTATATGCTGGGCATGGGTTAGACACTTCATATGCAAAATTTGTTTCAATACTCATACCATACTAGGTTGTTATGATTATGGCAATTCTAGCTGACAAACAGGGAAGTGAGCCTTTTCAACGTTATACAGTCCATGTATGGTAGACCTTGAGTTTGGAGCCAGGTTTAGATCACCCTGAAGTCCTTGCTCTTCTCGCTGTGCTGTCAGACATTTGTCCTCCAAAACTTGACATCTCACTAAAGGATGTCTACATGTTTTTTTCTCTGAAAACTATTATAGCCTAAGGAATATTCATACACACAAAGGGGATTCTAGAGAATAATAAACTAAAAAGTATGCCTTTGGTTAGAAGATGATAGTGAAAAGTACAGGGATAGTTTTTGTAAAGAGGTCAATTTTTTTTTCTTTGATACTAATTTATGTGCCACTAAAGAAATGAAGTTAGCTTCAATTTTATTTTCCTCTTTTTGTAACCATTCAAACCAGTGGCTACATCTGATGGATAAGGAAACTGGCGGTTTTTTAAGACTGTGACCCCTTCTTTTTTATTTTTTATTTAATTTAACTTTATTTTACCTTTTATGTGTGGAGTAGGACATGGTAAAGAAAAATATACCATACATATTTGGACAGTCCATCACATCAGAACAATGACTTTAATCTAATAACACGCCCCCCTCCACAGGTGTCTCTTTCTGATTTCAGGCTTTGTGTTTTATTTTTCTTATTCACCCTCCTTCTTTACCTGTCACCTCCCCCCCCCACCCCACCCCCGATCTCTCTCTCTGCTCATCAACACTTGCCTAATCATAGACTTTATAGTCTTTTCTTTCATTTCCCCCCCCTCTATAATCTGGAAAAAACCTTGATTTCTTCTTTTTTTTAATTAGTTGCTATATAATAAATATAGCGTGTCATTTCATATTTCACTCACATTAAATAGACTTTTGCAATTGCTACCACAATCAGTTTCCAAACATCCTTTCTACATGGACTCATTAACATCATCTCCCTTTTGCTGCCCACACCCAACTCTCACCCCATCCCCTTATTCTACTTGCTATCTCTATAGGTTAATCATTCCTGCATGTTAGACACCAAAAAGTCAGAAAATCATATAACACAGATTGCAAAAGGCAACCTTCATTGATATAACATGCCTGAGATATGCCCTAAAATGAACAAGCAAACACCAAATCAAACATTATGTTAAACCAGTTGACTAGAGAAACAAATCCAGTGATTTATATATAAATATGAAAGAGCTTTATATCAATGAGTAATTGTATGTTAAGAAAACATCACTGCTCTGTCCAGATCAAATCCATAAGTCCAATACTAGCCATAAGTCTACTACTAATCCATAAATCCCGCTTTAGACTCATTAGACAGCATAGGCAATGATGCAAAATGCAGGAAAATCACAGGCGAGTCGATGCAAAGTCTTGTGGAACTAATGGTAGAGGTATCATCTCTAGGGATCTCTCAGGTCTCAGCATGGCTTTTTGTGGCTTTTCAACAGGAAAGTGAAGTGCAGAGAGAGGGAGGCTGGACCTCAGAGACCCATTTATCTTGGTCGCCTTCAAATCAAGCTATGACCTGATTGACAGGCTAGCTCCATCCTTTCACTCCTAATACCCTCCAGTTGACCCAGTATCATGTAACCACCAAAACAATGCAAAACAAAAATACAGAAATTTTGGAAATCAGATTTGGCCCAACCTGCATCATCTTGGGGTACTGTCTACATTTTAGTGATTCAGAAGGTATTTATGTCTTTGATCTTCTATATTCCTCTCTCTCAACCCCTTTCCTCCCATCCATCAAGTTTTGATAGGGGAGTTCTCCTGAGGCTTAATTTCTAAGGAGTTTCACAAATATAGCATGGGTTCTTACTGTCATTCATCGCCTTCTCCATAGCAGACTCTCATAATTTATGCTGATATTTTCTTCCACTTTGATTATATGGATTCCAATCCTTTAGTGACTAGTAGTGGCGTGTTTTTACCCTGTGGACTTAGTTGACATCTCACTGAGATAGCTGCTTTTTAGGAGAAAAGCCTGGAAGACTCTATGCTCTCTTATCTGATACGTGGGCACCAGCGAAATTCTTTGCCACATTTTGCTACCGTATCCATATCATCTATGTTCCTAAAGGGAAGTATTGAGCGGGGCCGTGGTATAAGAACAAATTATTCTTATTTGGCGCTAAGATTGAGCACAGGCACAAAACTCATTCCTCTACCTATGCTGTTTTCCCCGTCTTTTAATTTGCTGTTATTTGGGAGTGAATGCATATGTCATATCATATCATTCTATATTCAATCACCTCAAAATAAATTGTAGGATAGAATTGTACAGTTGCTTCCATAATCAGCCACTACACACATGCTTTTCCTTCCTGAACTCCATGACTTTATCTCCACCTTATTTATCCCACCCTTTTTTTATCTCCCCCCCCCCCCAATCCCTTGTTATAGTTCCTTTCTCTATGGATTCAACATACCTGGGTTTCATTTACTGAAAAACAGAGAAACACGTAGCACAACTTCAAGAAGGTGAGCCCCAAGGCAATGCACCTCTGAGGTACACCCTAACATGAACAAGCATCAGAAAATTATAACACAATGACAGTCACAGGAGTGCCAAAAAAACATATCTTTTTAAAATGTGAAAATCATATTTCATATGTGTATGGTATTTTTGGTTGTTTCACTTCATAATGATGGTGTTATGAAATATTTATCTCATGAGACTAACTTTGCTGAGCATAGTGTCTTCGAATTTTGTCAATGTCATGAGGAGTTTCACAATCTCACTGTTTTTCATAATGCATAATGTTTCAATGTTTTTGTGTATCAGAGTTTACATAACTATTCCTTCACATACAGGTTTTGTGTTGTTTCCATTGCTTTGCTATTATAGAATTGCTCTGAAAAACATGGGTTTATTTGTGTCTGCTAGTTCCTTGTTCTTTTTTTGTATGGGATATGTACTGACTAAAAAGATTACAGGGTCATATGGCTTTTTTAATTCACATTTAAGGAAGCATCATAATGTTTCCATAGTGATGGCACAATTCTGCATTCTTGCTACCAATGTATGAACATTTTAGTCTCTCCACATCATCTCTAGCATTTGTTACCTTCTGGTATGTTTGTTTGTTGATTTTTGCTAAGAGTGTTCCTGGCATCTCATCATCATTTTAATTTACACTTCCCTTACAGCTAGTGATAGTGAGTATTTTTCCATGATTGTTGGCCACTTGAATTTCATCTTTACTAAGTTGTCTACTCACATATTATGTCCATTTTTATTGGATTATTTTTATAATAAGATCATTTTCCATATGACTTTTAAATTTGGAAGGCTGGGGAAGGGAGGGAAAAAAGCAGAATTGATACCAAGGCCTGTAGTAGAAAGTGTAGTAGAAAGAAAATGTTTTGAAAATGATGATGTCAACATATGTACACATGTGTTTGATAAAATCGATGCATGGATTGTTATAAGAGCTGTAAGAATCCTTAATAAGATGATTTATTAATTTTTAAAAAGAGCTATAAGAGTCTCCAATAAAATGACCAATTATATATTTTTGAAATTACCACTTTTCTGATATATCATGGCTATTTTTTTTCAAAATGGTAGGTTCTTTTTTTGTTCTTTGATTAAGTCCTTTGATGTGTATAAATATCATATTTTTGCAAGGTTCTAATTTTCTATTATTTTCTTCTGTAAGATCAGTTTTTTTCCTTATGTTCAATAATATAATGGTGACTTGCATTGGCCTATTAAGTTTTTTCTCCCTTTTGTTCATTTATAATCATATAGTTCTAGGGTTCATATTCAGTCTTTATTTCATCTTGAGTTTTTTTTCTACATAGTATGAAATATGGATCCTGCTTCATTCTTTTGTTGTGGTGGTAATCAAATTTTTCCAGCACCATTTATTGAAAAGATTATCTCTTAACCACTTAATTTGTTTTAGTCCTTTATCAAAATTCAGGTGTCTGTAAGTGTTTGATAGTATTTATGGTTGTCTGTTATAATCCATTGGTCAACATATCTGTCATTGTACCAGTGCCACTCTGTGTTGAAACCATGGCTATAGAAGAGGTTTTTATATTAAAGAGTAAGATGAATTGTATTTTGGTGTTGTTTTCAATGTTTTATTGATTCTGTCTTTCTTTCCTTTCCATAGGAAGTTTATGATCAGGTTTTCTATATTTCTAAAGAATTGATGAGAATTAAACAGAAATATGTTTATAGAGTGTTTTAGTTAATATTGACATTTTCACTATATTAACTTTTCTTATCCCTGATGAATATGGGACGTTCCTTCATTTACATAAATCTCTTGGTTTCTTATAGAAGTGTTTTACAGTTGGTATATGAAGTAACAGAAAGAAGATAGATGAGGAGTATTTTCAAATTCGCCCTCTGAAGTGAGGAGGCCAGCAAGACCAGATGTTTCACAGACTGTGACTCAGAGACTCAGAAGAGCATCACCAAAACTAGGAGCTACCTCTTCTTCATCTGGCTTACAGAAGATTATCTGTAGTTCCTTATTTTGAATTATACAGTTTTATTTCTTTTTGTATATTCATTAAGGAACTTTCTCATTAGTGACAACTTATACAGTGGTTTTAGATGTTTTAAAAAGACTACCTTTAGTATTTTTATAAGTTTTGTCTTTTTACAAATTCTTTTAATTTTTCGTTGTCTCAAATGGATTTTATTTTTCTCTGATATTTGAGAGATAGGTTTGCTAGGTATAGAATTCATATCAGGTTGTTTTATCAAGATGTTGAATATTTTGGCCTACTGTCTCCTTACTTGTACAATTTCCATTAAAATGCATGAGTCTATTCTAATTTGTTTACCTTTATAAGTTATTCTTTCCAATGTTGCTCCAGTGAGTGCTTCAAATGTTTCATCAGCTTTTAAGCCTTTTAAATGGTATTCTGTCTATTCAATTCCTGGAACCTGGTTTTTTGGCTGATGCCTTCAGTGTAGTTTGCACTTCTTCATTTGTTTATTTTTATTATTATTATTATTATTATTATTATTATTATTATTATTATTATGGGGGGCATCACTGCCCTCTGGTAGTCGTGGGAGCTACCCAGCCTTGCTCCCAGAGAGCAGCTGCTGGATTTGAAATGCCAAGCCTGTGGGCTGCAGTCCCGCACTCAACCACTGCAACACCAGGGCTCAGCCCTGCACTTCTTCATTTACTACAGTGTTCTCAACCTTCCTAATGCCATGACTCTTTAATACAGTTTTTTTTATGTTGTGGTGACCCCCAACAATAACATTGCTTTCATTGGTACTTCATAACTGTAATTTTGCTACTGTTATAAATCAGGCATTTCCTTTGAAAGAGTTGTTTGACCCCCAAAGGTCGAGAACTGCTGAATCAGATCTTGATCAGATGCTAGCTCTTAAATAGCTATTAGACTAGTGCTTTTGATATAGTGACTCTATGTATTCCTTCCATCTCCTTCTGATGCTTCCTGCAACATTCAATGTTTTGTCCAAAGATTATTTTAATTGTGCAAGTTAGCACTTAGATTTTTTGCTTCAGTTGTTTCAACTAGACATATGTGGATTGTGCATTTTGTTTTTGTTTTTTAATTTATGTTCTAACTCCAGATCTTGGCACATGTCAGGATAATACTTAACTTTTTCAGCTGTCCTTTGAAAAATACTTGCTTATTCCTTTGATCTCTTCAATTCTTCCATTTACTTTAGCTGCTTTATGTTAAAGAGTAAGTTTCATACTCTCTTCTGACATGGATTTTGATATCCCCCCCATTTTTCATGTTCTTTTTTTTCTTCATGTATTATGTTCTTCTTGCCATCCCACAGTATATCATTACTATTCAATGTAATGAAATATGGTCTTCAGATAGTCTCTAAATTCAAATGAACTTGACATAGAATCTTATTTTTTAGTATCTTAGACTTTTTTAAATTTATTTCAGCTTTAGCAAATATACTACAGTGGCGTGTGAGTTGCTGTGATGCTTGAAGCTATATAACTGGTGTTTCATTAGGGCCACCCCAAATTAACAGGTTTTAATGGAGCATCCAGACTAAGAAGAGACTATAAAGAAGAATGAAGCTGTTTACTTCTGAAGAAGTACCTACTGAAAACCTTATTAACTACAGCACAGCTTTATCAGATACAGGAAGATGAGTCCCTGAAGCCAGAAGGAACACAAAATGTCCTGAGGAATTGCTAGTTTCTCAAAGTAGAATCTTTAACACAGGATTGGCTGGACTAAAGCCTTTGGGTTTCATTTGTTGGTTGGTCATGTTTCCTGATGAAAAGAAATATCTGCAAGCATCTTTTAATTACTAGAACTTGGAACATACGATGTATGAATCTAGGAAATTTTGAAACTGTCAAAATTGACATGAAAAGAGGAAAGACACATATCTTACTCAGCAGTGAGCTGAAATCAACTAGCACTAACCATTTTGAACTACACAGTTATATGGTTTACTATGCAGGGAATGAAAAATTCAAGAAGAACAACATCGTATTCGTCATCCAAAAAAAGACATTTCAATATACATTTTGAAGTGCATTTCTTTCTGTGATAGGATAATGTCTATCTGCGTACAAGCATAAATACAGTCAATACAAGTGTTATTCAAACTCGTACAAAACTTGTACCAAACACTAAAGGTATCGGTGTAGTAATTAAAGAATCCTAGCAACTTACTAAATGTAAAATGATCAAACATTCAATCAGGATGCATTTACAATTAATGCTGGTGGTGTTAGACAAGGTTCTCTAAAGAAACAAAACCAGGACACTCAAATTTTTGTGTATATTTATATAGATAGATATCTAACAGAAATAAATAGTTAATTAATCTATAAAGTAGTGCAAATGGCTTGGTGCAACTCACTTCCAATGGACAGCTAAGACACTGGCAGTCCTTCAAGTCTTGAAAGTCCCCAGGTAGTCCTCTGTAGATCAATTCAGGCTATCTGGCCATAGGCAGCAAACATCAAGGCAGGTCACCAAGAATCAGCCAGTTAACAGGGTCCCCAGCGCAAGTGATGTATATTCCAGTAGCATGCTAAGCATGGCTTGAAGGAACCTCAGATTATAGTGATGTAGTCCACAGATTAGGTGTCCTACAGGTAGTGTATCTTGCAAATGGAGGCACAGAACAAACAATGTAGCCTGCTACACACGGTCTGAAGATCCAAGAGCAAGAAAAGAAAAGATTAGGCTCACCTAGCTATTTATATCTTCACCCTTCAATTATTCTCACATGTGGCCATTAGTCATGTTGACACAACAAACCTACCTATCACAGTGGCTGAAAAATAAAATTTGGAAAGAAAATAGGAAGGCACAATACTTGGACAATATGGACTTGGTGATAAAAACAATACTTGAGATTACATGATAGGGTTTCATAAGACCAACAACTTCTTCACAAATATCTTTTTCGAACAACACAAGAGGTAACTAGAAACAGCAAATTATGTTAGAGATCTGTGGGGAGACAATGCAGAAGCTCAACACCAGCAGCTGTAATAAGGCCAGAGTCACTAAAGAGACCAGCCACTGATCATATGCAATTTCAAGTTAAATCTGAAGAAAACAAAAAGAAATCCACCTGAACCAACATAGGGCCTTAACTATATCACACCTGAATTTAGAGACAAGCTCAAAACAAGAACATATTTCACAAATGAAACACAAAGGCCAGAATACATGATGATCTGAAGGATGATCACAAGATCAGACACAAGGGAAACAAAAGATAACTAAAAAGACAAGAAAAGGATTAAATTGGATGTCAGAAGAGACTCTAAACTTTTTCTTCAACATAGAGTAGTTAAATAAATGGAAGTGTTGATGAAGTCAAAGAACTAAACAATAAAGGTCATAGGGAAGCTTGAAATGATAAAGCATTATAATGAAATGTGCAAAGGCCTGGAGTTTCAAAAAATTCAGAGATAATGTAGCCAGTGATGCAGGAAGCATCAAAGAAGATGGAAACAATACACAGAATTATTCTACTAAAAGGAGTTAGCTGACATTCAACAATTTTAAGAAGTAGCATATGATCAAGATCCAATGGCATTAAATGAAGAAGTCCACTAAAGGCATTCGCCACAAACCAAGATCCAGGAATTGGCAGAATATGAATAGATATGTTTCGACAAGCTGGTGAAGCACTGGAAGCACTCACTCTTCTATGCCAAGAAATTTGGAAAACTACTCCCCGGCCAACTTACTGAAAGAGATCCATAATTGTACTTATTTCAAATAAATGTGAGCCAGCAGAATGTGTAAATTATAGAACAATATCATTAATTTCACATGCAAGTAAATTTTGCTGAAGATCACGCAAAACAAGTTGCAATCATACAATGACATGGAGTTGCCAGAAATTCAGGATAAATTCAGAAATAGGACATGAAACAGTGGATTTCACTGCTGATGCCAAATGAATCATGCCTGAAAGAAGAGTACACAGATGTTTACTTGTGTTTTATTGATAGTCAAAGGCATTTGACTATCCAACAAATTATGGATAACTTTGACAAAAATGGGAATTCCAGAACTCTTTACTGAACTCCTGATCAGTCTGTACATAATCAAGAGGCACTTGTGCTAACAGTGTGAAGGCATACTCTATACTGTGTGGTTTAAAATCAAGAAATATGTGTGTTAGGATTGTATCATCTCACTATACTTATCCTATCTTTATGCTGAGAAAATAATCAGAGAAACTATATTAGATGGAGACGAATGAGGCATGAGGATTGTCAAAAGATTTATTAACTGCCTCCTAAAAGCAAATGACACAAGCTTGTTTGCTGAAAGTAAAGAGAACTTGAAGCACTTGCTGAAGGAAATTAAGGATTTCAGTCTCAAAATGGATTTACAATTTAATGTAAATAAAAACAAAAGTTCTTAAAACTGGAACAAGAGCTAAAATCATGATAAATGAAAAAAAGATTAAAGTTTTCAACAATTTCATATTGTAAGGATGTATAATCAATGAGTATGGAAGTAGCTGCCCAGAGGTAAAATGATGTAATCTATTAGGGTAAATCTACTGTACAAGAAAAATTTAAGGTTTGGAAAAATATGGATGTTACTATGATTAATACAGTGTGCCTGATACAAAACATGCCATTTTTAATCACTTCATATGCATGTGAAACTAGATGTACCGGTAGACTAGAAAACACATTCAGGGAGACTCATATATCTGTAAGAAAGAGTTTTATATCAAAAAGTAATTGTACATTAAGAAACATCCCAACCCAATCAGATCAAGTTTATAAGCCCTATATTAGTCCATATGTCTGATACCAGTCTATCAATTCCTCTCCAGACTCACAAAACACATACAATGATACCAAATACAGGACGATCACAGCACAGTAGGTGGAAAATCTTGTGAATCAAGTGGCAGTGGAAGCATCTCAGTGTTGGCATGGGTCTCCACATGGCTCCTCCAGCTCCCGGGCACAGGATCTATCATTGTAGTTCCATGTGATTTGTCAGCAAGAATGTCTTCCAGTGAGACAAAGAAGAGAAAGACTCTGTATGTCCTGCCTCCAGGGAAGAAGGCAGGATTTCCCAGAATCCTCAAGGGAAGTCTATGCCCACAGAAAGGTCTCATGTTTTGTATCAGGCACACTGTATTAATCATAGTAACATCCATATTTTTCCAAACCTTAAATTTTTCTTGTACAGTAGATTTACCCTAATAGATTACATCATTTTACCTCTGGGCAGCTACTTCCATACTCATTGATTATACATCCTTACAATATGAAATTGTTGAAAACTTTAATCTTTTCTTCATTTATCATATGACCTGATTGACCGGCTAGACTCAACTCCCTTTCAAGCTGACAGATTATGTCCCTGTCACACTGGACCTTGAATAAGTAAGACTGAGGAGCCCCAATCTATATGTTAATGAAAAATACTGAAATTACCATGGACTGCCAAAAAAAAAACAGTCAACTCTATCTTGAAGGACGTCCATCCAGAATGCTACTTAGAAGCAAACATGATGACACTTCATCTCAGGTATTCTGAACATGCCGTCAGATGAGACCAATCCCTGGAAAAGGATATCATGGGTGGTAAAATAAAGGTCAGGGGAAAGGAGGACGGAACTGGACAAGATGTGTGGGCATCATGGCTGCAATAGTGGATTCAAACAACAATTGTGGATATGACACATGATGGAATAGTGTTGAGTTCATTGTCCTTTGGGTTGTTATGAATTAGAACTTACTTGACAGCACCTAACAACAAAAACAACACAACAATGTTGTGTTAAATCACATCATGGGGATTTCTAGGACTTGATTGCAAACCCCTGAGAATGCTGCCAAATCCCAACTGGCACCAAACCTTAATATTCAAAGTAACTATTATATAAACATAGAAAATTATTCTGAAAAGTCATAATCAAAATTCACAGCTGAAAACATGTAACAATCCAATTTGAAAGTAATTGAGATTTCTAGATTTAGAATTTTAATTACTTCTTCAATGTTTTATATAAATCTTAATTTACAGAAGCGTACTAAAACAGTATCCTTTGGGTCTCATTTGCTAATTTGAATGAAATTGTATTTCTGTATCCAATTTTCACTTGTTTAGTGTCCTTAGAATGAGCATATTCAAGTCATATAGCTCAATATATAACTTCTATTTATCCATTAGCTATTCTTTTTTGCAAGCTTCCTCTTACTTTATGCTCATATTAGGAATAAAGGTATATTATTGTCACATTTATCTAAAGTAAATGGCCCAGTTAATATATCCTGGCATTTTAAAAATACTGAAATATCTGTCTTCTGTTAGAACTGGTCTGTCTCATTATTAACTGAAAATTCCCTTTCATCTCTGCCAAATAGTAATGATTCTGGATCTCATTTAGTCTGAATGAAATAGGAAAATTGAATCATTTCCATGAATCTCATAATGATGGAAGGTTTTATTATTGTTATGGATCTTTATCATTTATTCAAATATTATTAAAAGATCCCAATGTTTTTCTATCTTGGCAGTGCATATATTATGATCAATGAAATAGCTTCAATCAAAAACACTTACACCAGAAGAATGTATACATCATGAGTATTTTTAATCATTGCATAATTATAAGCCTCAGGTTTCCCATTGTTTTATGAAAACTAATCAGTATTAATACCTTTATATTTTTAATTGCTTAAATGTATTTCAATTTTAAGCAAAGGAGCCCTGGTTAGGGAATGTGTGTTTGGTGTCTAATAAGAAGTTGAAGATTTGAAACAAGTAGCCACTCCACAGAACAAAGAGCATGATATTTGATATTACAGATGATCAGAGAAACATAACAATAGTCCTCAAAGATTGTGGA
>PVJH01011444.1:0-68790 GCA_004026705.1 Nesogale talazaci | reverse complement strand
TCATTCCAAATCCATATCCCATTTTTTAAAATGACAGCAATAAGGCTATCTTATACATTTTGAAAGGTGAACTCATAGATACATGCCAGGAATAGCACTTCATCATTGATTTTATATGAGTAGACGTTCCTATAGTAACAAACTCAACTCATTAATTTTTCTTCTAGTTCAATATATTAACAGATTTAATGTTATATTGGTCAGTCTTACTTCAGCCAAGGGGCCGACTGACATTTGCTGATGTGACAGAAAGGAGTGGTGAAGTTCGAAGGCACCTAAAGCAACAGTGGAGCAAGCAGACTGTGCAACACGTGATTTTCCAGGCGTGGAAGCAAGGAAAGTGTCAAATTCAATATCCCAATATTTTCTATCTGTAATTTTTTAACTGGCTTTAAAATTGATCTCACCTCGAGTCAAATCTTATTAGTAAATTTAAAAGAATTAATATCACTTAAAACTGATCATTATTTTAATGTCATATCCAACTCACTAGCCCTCTATCAAAGAAAGCGCAGGCTGTCTGCTACATGTGGTCTTAAAGACCGTATATAAGCTTGTTACGAGTCAGAATTGTCTGGATGTCACATGCTTTGGTTTGGGCTTTGAATATGATCACCCACTAACAATTTCATGACCTTGTATTGAGTCATTTCCAACTCACAGCAAGTCCATAGGCCAGAGGAGAACTGCCCTGAAAGTTTTCCGGAACTTTATAGGAGTAGAAAACTACATCTTCTTCCTGAGGAGCTAGGAGCAACTGGTAGCTTCAGATTCCTGGCCTTGCAATTAGTAGCCTAATGTATAACCAGGGTGAAAAAAATTGAAATTACTATGGACTGCCAAAAGTACAAGTGGATCTGTCTTGGAAAAGGTACAACCAGACTGCTCCTTAGAGGCAAGGATGGAGGGACTTCGTCTCACATACATTGGCTATGTTATAAGTTTCCAGCCCCCAGACAAAGACATCATGCGATAAAGCAGAGGGACGGTGAAAGATGGGTTGGCAAGGTGGATTGGCACGGGGGCTACAATGGCGGCTCAAAGATAACAATTGTGAGGCTAGTGCAAAACCAGCAGCGTTTCGTTCTAGTGTACGCAGGGTCACAAATCACAACTAACCCAGCAACAACATTTCAATGTCTCCTGAAATTATCATTTAATGCCGACACACTACAAATGGGCCCAGCCAACCAACACTGGCCTATCATTAAAGGAGCAGCCATGACAATCCTCTAGTTAGTGTCCACCACAGGACAGGCGAACCTACTGGGCAGATCTTTCTGGTTTTCAATAGTGAGAGGAACCTACATTTTTAAATTTTTTTAATCAATTATTTCATTGTGGGCTCTTTCAGCTTTTGTAGCAATACATACATCATTTTGAATCACATTCGTACATATGTTACTATCATCATTTCCAAAACATTTTCCTTCTACTTGAGTCCTTGGCATCAGCTCCTCTTTTTCTCTCCCTTCCCCACATTCACCCTTGTGAACCCATGATAATTTATGAATTTTTTTTATCTTCATATTTTACACTATCTGCTGTCTCCCTTGACCTTCTGTTGCTTACTCCCCTGGGTTGTGGGGAGAGAGGTGTATGTCAATCACTGCGATCAGGGAACCTTAATTTTTATGTAAAAGTTGCTGCTTTTAATATCTTCGCTCACTTTTTTTGTGCACGCCTGGAGCTGAATCCATTCCTGTGCCTCCAGTATATAAACTCTAGCTTACAAACATCTTCTCTGTTTTCACTATTAATTATGGAGTATCAACACAAATCTTCTATATCTAGAAAAGGTCCATGTTGACTATGATTAGAATGAAGAGATGAAATTTATTATAGTGTTGGTGATTGAGCAACTAAGTTTAAACTATTGAATTATGCAGGTTGTGAGTTGTATGCAAATGAAAGTGGAAGGAGGAGGAGGAGGAGACAACAACAATGCTGATGGACTGGCGATGTGCTGTGCCAAGTTTGCAGGGAAGTGTCACTCATTGTCCTGCATCCTGGAGGGACTTGCATGAAAGCACCTGTGTCACCATGTATGCTTAGAGATCTCTCTGTTACCACCAGACAGGAAACTCCCAGTGAGCGAGAGCCACACCTTACACCTGACTCATCTTAACTTCCCCAGGAGTTGGCACACAAGAAGCACAAAATAAACATATTTTGAACAGTTGAAAAGATGAATAAATAAATAAACAATAAATCAAGGTGTCCTCTCATGTCAATTCCCCTCTGGCCATTTTTTCTGATAAGAAGTCAAAGAAATATGTGCTTTCCAATGACACCACTGAGTTGTTGTAAACTGCATAGAATAAAAGACAATATGTATCGATGACTAAATGAATTTGGGGCAGGTTTCCTCAATGTTCATTACTAAATTAGATCCAAGAAACAAATATTTCAAAGAGCTTAGTTTGAAAAGAAGTTTTATAAAAGTAGAAGAAATGGGCAATGCAAAAGGAGAACAGGTCCTACTAAATGTGAAAATAAAGTAAATGGGAAGTGTTATAACTGTTATGATTGTTGGTATTTTAACTGTTTTGAAAAAGATATTTTATTATTTTATTGGAGGTTCACACACCCTTATTACAATCCATATATACATCTATTGTGTGTCAAGCACATTTGTACATTTGCTGCTCTCATCATTCTCCAAACATCTGCTTTCTATTTAAGCCCTTAGTATCAGTGCCTCATTTTTACTTCTCCTTGCTCCCCCTCCATCATGAACCCTTGATAATTTATAAACTATTGTTGCATTGTCATATCTTACACTGTCCAGTGTATCTCTTTACCCATTTCCCCATTGTCCATACACCAGGGAAAAGGTTATATGTAGATCCTTAAAATTGATTCCCTCTTTCTACCCCACCTTCCTCCACCCTCCCAGTATCGCTACTCTCACCACTGGTCCTGAAGAGATCATCTGTCCAGTATTCCCTATGCTTCCAGTTTCTATCCATACCAGTGTACATCCTCTGGTCTAGATGGATTTGTAAGGTAGAATTGGTATCATGATAGTGGGGAGGAGGAAGTATTGAAGAACTAAAGGAAATTTGTATGCTTCACCATTGCTACATTGCACCCTGACTGGCTGCTATCCTCCCCACAACCCTTCTGTAAGGGGATATCCATCGCCTTCAGATGGGCTTTGGGTTCCCAACCTGTGTTCCCCTTCATTTACAATAATATAATTTTTTGTACTTTGATGCCTGATACCTGATCTCTTTTACACCTTGTGGTCACACAGGCTGGTATGTTTCTTCCAAGGGTGCTTTGTTGCTTCTGAACTAGATGGCCACTTGTTTACCTTCAAATCTTTAAGACCCTGGACACTAATCTTTTGATAGCCCAGCACTATCAGCTTTCTTCAACATATTTGCTTATGCATAAATTTATGATGATGGGGAAATAGATCTATGTGCATGTTTTTATAGGTTTAGTATTAAGCAGCTGTGGCGGTCATGTGTTAATTTCATGATTGAGATGTAGGGGTGGTGTCTAGTCTGTTAATCTGGAGATAACCACTGAGTAGCCAATGAGGCCTCTTTTTCCTCATATGTCTAGGAAGTCTCATGATATTTCCTTCGTGAAGATGAGAAGCTATCTCCCCAGTTGTTGAGAGTTAGTCTCAGAAACAATTAAACACAGACAAGACAAGATGGCAGCATCTGAGAAGGTAAAGGAGCCGGAGGAGAAGCCACATGGATTTTCCCCGATGGAGCCAGGACCTCTGAAGCTGGAGAGGCCACATGGGGACCCCTGCCAGTGATGAGTTGCTTCTGCCACCACTGTTGATGGACTCTGAGCCAAGCGAGGAGCCATGCATGGGGAGACCCCTGCCAGCGCTGGGATTCTGCACTCACTGACCTGTGACTTCGTGAGTCAGAAGGAGACATTATAGACTGGTATGGGGCATATGAGCTAATATCAGATTTATGACTTTGAACTGGACTGGGTTGTGATGCTTTCTCAGTGTTCCATTCCTTTTGTATATAAACCATTCCCTTATATCCATATGTGTGTCTATGAAATTTGTTCCTTTAGTCTACCCGGACTAACACATTATGGTATCAGGAGTACCAGGAGTGGGGTACTAGAGGAACAAATCATAAGATGGAAATTAGAAGCTTGTTTGACTTGTGCCTCGAGGTATTGTTACTTCTTGGTCTAGCCAGAAGTCAGATGTGTTCTTACAGTTTACTGAGTTATTTTCTGGAAACAATATGGGAAGTTAAAGTTTTGATTATTCTGTTTGGATGCTGTCTTTGGTTGTTCCTATATAAGATGAATACTGTTAATGTGTTAGTCTACTCAGACTAACACAGCAACAGATGGACATTGGACCTCCACTTAAGTACTTCCTCAATGCAAGAACATTTCCTTCTAATGACCTGGCATTCCATGATGCTCACCTTCCCAATATGATCAAAGAAGACAAATGTGTGCATAAGCAAATGTGGAGAAGAACGCTGATGGTGCCCAGCTATCAAAAGATATAGTATCTGGGGTCTTACAGGCTTGAAGGTAAATTTAGTGGCCATCTATCTCAGAAGCAACAAAGTCCGCATGGAAGAAGCACAACAGCCTGTGTGACAATGAGGTGTCAAAGGGATCAGGAATCAGGGATCAAATAACATAGAATCCTATCATTGTGTGTCCACCTTCCTAATATGATACTTTCTTTTCTATTCAGGGTCAGACTACAAGTGAAGAAGGGCGTGGAAGTTTTAGAGGGATGTGAGGATATGCAAAAGAACAGAATTATAAGAATGAAGAATAAATCTCATTGTGTATTATTTTTGTTCCATCAGCCATAAAAATCAGGCCTAATTAAAGTCCTTATAATTTTCAGCTATCCTATATTTTTAGTCTCCCCTCAGTTTTTTCTATATACACTGTTCTATATGATTTGTAGCCTAAAGTTTTCTTTAATTTGATTCTTGAAATGAAAATCTATACACTGTACTTATGAAAATTAATACATAGTCTTGACCATTACAAAAAACTCTTTTTGGGATAACTCTGAAAGAACAACTGAGTGGTCATTTATAGCTTAATTATCACCCTAATATGACCTATAAAAAAAGATTTCTACCATGTGTGAAATTTGAAAATATAGACTTCATTTATCCACTGCGGGAGGCTTAACTTTCCTGAATCAACATTTGGAACCTATGAGCTAACAACTATGAGTAATGCTCTCGGGATGATGCAAGAAAAGATTTTAAATGAGAACAGTTCAGGAAATTCATGATGCCAAAGTAAACAGGTGGAAGTCCAGATGAAAGAAGCTTGAGGACCTGAGTTTAGTTATAAACATAGAAATATACTTACCAGAATAGATAGTGTGGTTGCCTGAAGACTTGAACTCATAGTATTCCAAACTGGATCTTCAGTTTGAGGGAGCAAAAGTCCTCTCACTGAGGAAAGAATAATGTTTAAGAACATTTCAAGACACTAGCGGTACATAGATACTTAAAATCTGAACTATTTCCCTTAACAGTGTGCATTTTAGAAACAAAGAAGAAGTGGGAGGGCGCATTTAAAAATGCTTGCTACTTGGAGACCTCAAACCCATCTGTCAACAATTGGACATCCCCCTACAGAAGGGTCACAAGGAAGAGATGAGCCAGTCAAGGTGCAGTAAAGCACCGATGAAACACGCTATTTTCCTCTAGTTCTTTAATGCTTCCCCATGACCCCAGGCCTACCTTATAAATCCAGCTACACCACAGCATGTGCACAGATACAGATAAGAACTAGAAACACAGGGAATCTGGACAGATAAACCCCTCAGAGCCAATAGTAAGAGTTAATGATACCAGGAAGGGAAGGGGAAGGGGAAGGGAGAAGGGCAGGGGAGAGAGGGGAAGAAAGGGTGAACCAATCACAATGATCTACATATAAGCCCCTCCCCAAGGGACAGACAACAAAAAAGTGGGTAAAGAGAGACATTGGTCAGTATAATAAATGAAAAAATGAATAACAATCTATAAATTATCAAGGATTTGAGAAGGAAGGAGGAAGCGAGGGGAGGAAAAGAGGGGGAGAAATAAGGAGCTAACACCCAGGGTTCAAATAGAAAGAAAATGTTTTGAACAAAAAATCCTATCACTGTGTGCTCACCTTCCCAATACAATCTATGAAGACAAATGGGTGCACAAGCAAATGTGGTGGAGAAAGTTGATGGTGCCCAGCTTTCAAAATATATAGCATCTGGGGTCTTAAAGGCTTGAAAGTAATCAAGCAGTCATCTAGCTCAGTAGCAACAAAGCCCACATGGAAGAAGCACACTGGCCTATGTGATCATGAGGTGTCAAAGGGATCATGTATTAATCATCAAAGAACAAAATATCAAACCATTGTGAATCAGGGGGAGTATAGATTGAGGACCCAAGACTCGTCTGTCAGCAACTGGACATCCCCTTACAGAAGAGTGGTGGGGAGAAAACCAGCCAGTCAGGGTGTAGTGTAGCAATAATGAAACATACAAATTTCCTCTAGTTCCTAAATGCTCTCACCCCTCCACCCCACATCATGATCCCAATGCTACCTTACAAATCCATCTAGATTAGAGGATATATGTACACTGAGACAGATAGGAACTGGAAACATAGGAAATCCTGGACAAATGGTCCTTTCAGGACCAGTGGTGAAAGTGGCAATACTGAGAGCATGGAAGGAAGGTGGAGTAGAAAAGGGGGAATTGATTACAAGCATCTACATATAACCTCCTCCTTGGGGGATAGATAACAGAAAAGTGAAGGTGAAGGGAGATATCAGGCAGTCTAAGACATGACAAAGCAATAATAACTTATAAAGTGTTCATGAGAAAGTGGTAGCAGGAGGGAGGAGGAAAATGAGGAGCTGATAGCAAGGGCTCAAGTAGAAAGCAAATGTTTTGAGAATGATGAGGACAACAAATGTACAAATGTGCTTGACACACAATGGATGGGTGTATGGATTACAATAAGAGTTGTACAAGCCCCCAATAAAATTATTTTTTAAAGAAAGAAAATGATGATGCCAACAAATGCACACTGTAAGAATCAAACATAGTGTCTGGGATCTTAAAGACTTGAAGATAAACAAATGTCCATCTAGCTGAGAAACAACAAAGCCTACATAGAAGAAGTATACCAGACTGTCCCAACACAATCACTGTAGACAACGTGGGTGCATAAGCAAAAGTGGCGGAGAAAGCTGATGGTGCCCAGTTATCAAAAGATATAGTGCCTGGGTCTTAAAGGCTTGAAGATAAATAAGTGGCCATCTAGCTGAGAAGCAACAACACCCACATAGAAAAAGCACAGCATCCTGAGTTATCACAAGGTGTTGAGGGAATCAGCTATCAGCCATCAAAGAACAAAAAATCCTGTCATTGTGAATGAGGGAAAGGGCAGAGTGGGGATCCACAGCTCATCTGTGGGCAACTGGACAGTCTCTCGCAGAAGTACCAAGGAGAGGACGAGGCAGTCAGGGTACAGTGTAGCAATGATAAAACGTACAATGTTCCTCCAGTTCTTGAATACTTCCTCCCCCACTCCCAGCCCCCACGATCATGATCCCAGTTCTACCTTACAAATCTGGCTGGACTGGAGGCGGTACACTGGTACAGATAGAAAATGGAAACACAGAGAATCCAGGCCAGAACCCCTTAGGACCGGTAGTGAGAGGGGTGATAATGGGAGGGGGGAAGGAAGGTAGGGTAGAAAGGGAGAACAGATTGCAAGGATCTACATACATATGGCCACCTCCCTGAGAGATGAATAGCGTAGAAGTGGGTAAGGGGAGATGCTGGGTGGTGTAAGATACAAAATAATAACAATTTATATAATATCAGGGGTTCATGGGGAAAGGAGAGCAGAGAGAGAGAGGAAAAATGAGGAGTGGATACCAGGGGCTCAAGTGAAAAGCAAGTGTTTTGAGAACAATGAGGGAAATAAATGTACAAAAGTGCTTGACATAATGGATGTACGTGTGGATTGTGATAAGAGTTGTATGAGCCCCAATAAAGTGATTAAAAATTTAAAAAGAACTGAATGTGAAATAAAAATTGTTCCCACTTATATTTACAATACTCTTATTTTTTCCTTTCCATTCTAATATCAGGTTTTACTCTTTTCAGTATTTATAAGAAATTACTTTAACACTGACATTTTTTCTTTCTAAGTAAAAAAGCTAAATGGAAATTCAAGCCATTTGATTAATGCTAAGCATGTTAAAAAATACATTTAAAAAGCAAGATAATTCCCTTTGAGGCAGAAAGTGATTTTGGAAAATGGACTATGATACTATTATAGATTGCTAAGGCAATATTAAAAGGCACTGAAGGAAAAGGAATCAATTTTATAATTTAACTGAACATAGATTTATTGAACCTTTTCTAGTTACTACAGACTTTAGTAAAATCAAGGCTATCAAGATTAATAAAGCTGTGAAAAGAACCATAAACATAAATTCTAAAACTGCATGAGGAGCAAGTGCCTGGCACAAAGAGAGCGGCACTGAGAAATAAGAAGTGAGTCAGGAGGCCAATTTGGTTATGTTTGACCAAAGCCAAAGATAGAACCTGTCTTTGTTCACTTGCTTTCATTGGCCTGATATGTAGCGATCCACTGAACAGACAGAAACTCTAGTTGGTTTTCAATATGTTCTAAAACTCTTTCCAACCATATGAATAATTAATTACCTCATATTACATGGAACATAAGCTCTACAGGATCAAGGATGCACAGATCTCTTGAGAAGTTGAGCGTGTAACTGAGAAAACAGCAGCCATTCAGAATTCTGGTTTGGCATAGGAATGGACCTTAGAAACAAGACACCGCCACACAAAATCCACCTAGTGAAAGCCTGGTGAACACTCCTCTCTTCCACTCAAGAGAGAGAGGTCTTCCATCTAAGTCCTACATGACCCATCTAAAGTTCAGGTCACTTTGTGGTGCTGTCTGAGCATCCACCTGTACTACCCACTCCATAAACTTTCGATAGATGGCATGCAGAATAGTTGGTGCTGGATACTAAAGTTTTTGTTTCAATTCCTTGAGGTTTCTGAGTAGTTGACCTCTTTAGGACACCTTTGGGGAAGGAGCTCTCTCTCCTGGATGGTCCCCCACAGGAAAATCCTGCTTTGCTCTCTAAGGATTTAATTTCCTAAACAATCTCACTCTGCCTATCACCTGCCATCATCACTATGTTATTCTAGAGTCACCTTGGTTACTGCCTCAGTGCTCACACTTTTTCCTTAATGCAAACTCAGTCTCCCTCAGTCATGACTTTCTAGCTATATGGGTATCTTCTCTCTGCTGAATCTCAATATTCAGATTCCTAGAATCTTCTGTTCATATGCTGTCCTCATGATTATCCCATAGCTAGTCTGTATTAGTCCTATCAATGAAAAGTGATCTTTGTGAGATTATAGCAAATCTCTCTCTCTCTCTCTCTCTCTCTCTCTCTCTCTCTCTCTCTCTCTCTCTCTCTCTCTCTCTCTCCCCCTCTCAATACTTTTATTGAAGGTTCTTTTTTTTTCCCACATCACTGCCCTGGTGGGAGTAGGAAGCCCAGCCTTGCTCCTGGAAAGCTGCTGCTAGATTTGAACCGTCGACCCTGTGGGCCACAGTCCCACACACAACCACTGCGCCACCAGGGCTCAGCTTATTGAAGGTTCTTATATCTCTTATTGCCACCATAATTTTCAAAGCATTTTCTTTCCAAGTGAGCACCTAATATCAGCTCCCCATTTCTTCCCCCTCCCTCACAGACTCTCCCTCATAAATCCTTGATAAGTTGCAGATTATTTTTTCCATATCTTATATCATTCTCAATCACCCACTTTTCCATTATTTGTCCCTCTGGAAGGGGGTTCTAGATGATCCTTGTGATTGATTCCCGCTTTTTCCCCCCCAACCTCCCCTAATCCTCCTGATATCTCTACTCTCCTTGCTGACCCTGAGGGCCTTATCTATCCCAGATTCCCTGTGTTGCAGGCTCTTATCTGTAGTAGTGTGCATACTCTGGTTTAATACAATTTTTAAGATAAAATTGAGGTCATGACAGTGGGGAAAAGGAAGCACCAAAGAGATAAAGGAAAGTTGTGTGTTTCATTGGTGCTATACTGCACCCTGACAGGCTCATCTCTTCCCTGTGACTCCTCTGTGAGGGGATATCTAATTGTCTACAAATGAACATTGGGTCTTCACTCCATGTCCCCCACTCCCCACCCACACATTCCCTTTGGATATGGTTTTATTCTGGGTCTTAGATGCCTGATACCTGATCCCATCTGTGTTAGTTCGGGTAGACTAGAGAAACAAATTCATAGACACGCATATGGATATAAAGGTACGGTTTGTATATGAGGAATAAGACATTAAGAAAGCATCCCAACCCAGTTCAGTACAAAGTCACAAGTCCGATATTAGCTCATATGTCCGATACCAGTCTATAATGTCTCCTTCCGACTCACAAAGTCACAGACCAGTGGGTGCAGAGTCCCGGCGCTGGCAGGGGTCCCCTCATGGTTCCTCATTTCCAGGGCTCAGGGTCAATCAACAGCATCCAGTGGTGGTAGAAGCAACTCAGTGTTGGCAGGAGTCTCCAGGTGGTTTCTCTAACTTCAGAGGTCTGGTTCCATCAGGGCAAGACTGTGTGGCTTCAGCTCCTCGGACACTGCCATCTTGTCCATAGTTCGTTGTCTCTGAAACTAACTCGCAACAACTGGGGAGATAGCTCCTCATCTCCACAAGGGAAATATTGTGAGATTTCCCGGAAGTCTCAGGAGAAAGCCATGTCCACACAGAGGCCTCATTAGCTACTCAATGGTTATCTCCAGATTAACAGGCTAGACTCCACCCCTACATCTCAATCATGAAATTAACATAAGCATATGACCACCACACCATCAATACCTCATAATCACACAGATTTCCATGTGGACTTTGTTGCTTCTGATTTAGGTGGCTGCTTGTTTACTTAGTCTTTAAGACCCCAGATGCTTTATCTTTTGTTAGCCAGGCACCATCAGCTCTCTTCACCACATTTGCTTATGCACTCTTTTTGTCTTCAGCAATCATGTTGAGAAGGTAAACATTACAGAATTCCAGATTGTTAGAACAAAGTGTTCTTTTGTTAAGGGAGTATTGCTTCTTCTCTTTTTATTGTTTTAACTGGCCCAAGTATTCCAACAAGATTCAACAAAGAAAAAGGAACCTGTGAAAAAGTGAACCCAGGATATCTACCTGAAGCCTAACATTTTAGACCTGGTAGTTTTATACCACTCTCTTCCACTGAAGAAAGAGTTCCTCCATTCTAAAGTCCTATGTAACCCATATAAAGTACAGATCACTCCATGGCCCTATCTAAGGATCCACCACCACTACCCACTACCGTCCAGTTAATTCCAGCACATAGTATCACATGACAGGATCCAAACACCTTCAGCATCCAAGATAATTCAAATGAATTTAAAGTATTAGCCCAGTGTCTCAAAATAAGACTAATAATAATAAATCTTATTTGGAGAAAGGAAAATCATATTATGCACAGGAATTTTTAATTAAAAATCAAATATATATATAATTTCCCTTTCTTCCTCCCTCCCTTCCTTTTGCTCTTTCTCTTTCTTTCATACACATACAGCATAAGTACACATATGCACACATACACACACACACACGCAAAACTACCCAGAAAGGCTTTCCTTTCTCTCGTTTTAAAAATTCTCCCCAAAAATGCAGCCTCAAGATTCTTAATTTCCTCCCTCAGTACCTCTCAAAGTTCTCCAACTGATTCCACAGTCTTCCACTAGTGATATTTTTTAATCTTTTTCCTCTTTGACAACATCTGGCCCCTATCCCATGCTCTACCACTTCAGTGAAATAAATTTTCCTGGCCACTTTTAAAAGCTGCACTATCAATATGTGAAAAAAAATTTTTGAGATTTTTTTTTCATGGAATAACCAATAAGAGCACAGCATGTCTCTGATGAACTAAGGTCAGAATTACCACACTCTTTCCAAGCATTAGTTCTTTAGACTGAACTATTCTTTTTTTTCTTTTTTCTTTATTTTTTAATTAAAAATCATTTTATTGGGGGCTCATACATCGTTTTTCTTAATACTTAAATAAAGTATTTTCTAATACTTAAATAAACAAACTGTGTCAAGTACCTTCACATGTTCACTGCTGTCATCATTTTCCAAATATCCGCCTTTCCACTTGAGCCCTTTATTTGGCTTTTCCATCCCTTCCCCTCTTCCCCTGCTCTCCCTTCCCCACCAACCCTCAGTGCTTTACACATTATTATTGTTCTGTCATATCTTACACTGCCCGACCTCTCCCCCAACCCACTCCTTTGATGCCCGTGCTTCAAATAGGAGCATATGTGTATATCCCTGCAGTTGTTCCGTCTCTCTACCCCACCTTCTCTCCACTCATCCAGCAGCTCCAATCTAACCACTGGCCTGAAGGGGCTCATGACTGGACTATTCTATCAACTAAATATTTACTCTCTCCTGGATCACCCAGAACCACCTATTTATTTCAGATCATAACGAGATCTCCATCATTATCTGAACTCAGTCTTAGCATTAAATTCCCTGGGATTTTGTCTGGCACATATCATGAAGTCTTCCTTGATGAAGATCTTCCATCAGTCTTCCTGCTCCTTCTCCTCTGCTGACTTTCAATCCTTTACCAGCTGACTTCCTTCTGAAGGGTCATCAGCTCACCCTATAGCCTGCTTCCATTTGCATGTCTATGCACTGCCTGTCTTTCTAATACTTTGTTCCTAATTCTCTCCATCAAACCAAAACCCACGGCCATCTACTTGATTCTAACTCATAACTACCCTTGTTTGTGTGTAATACAGAATCAAAGTGCCTCACAGGGTTTCCAAGGATGTGAATTTTTTGGGGGGTGGGGGATCACTGTCCTCTGGTGGTGGGAGTAGGAGGCCCAGCCTTGCTCCTGGAGAGCTGCTGCTAGATTTGCACCTCCAACCCGGTGGGCCACAGTCCTGCACACAACCACTACGCCACCAGGGCTCAGGCCATGAATTTTTATGGGATCAAACAGCCATGCCTTTCTGCGGCAGAAAGGCTGGTGATGCTTGACCACTGCCCTTGTGGAAAGCAGCCAAGCACTTTAGCCACCATGCTGTCAGGGCTCCTCTCATGTCTCTAACTCTTTCCCAAGGTCATATTCCCGCTCCACTTTGCCCACTCTTCATGGTCTATAAGTATTAAGGAACACTGGTAGCACAGTGTTTTAAGCATTGGCCTGCTAAGTGAAAGGTCAACAGTTTGAACCCAGCCATGCATGGGAGAAAAGTCTGCCTTGCATGTAGAACTTCAGAAACCCATGGAGCAGCTCTTCTCTGTATTTTAGGGTTGCTGTGAATCAGACTCAAGTCAGTGGAATTGGATCTGGTTTAAGGTTTTTGATCACAAATTCCAGAGATCTCTTAGGTTAAATTATGCAAAAAATAGTGGCATAGCTAAAACCCCCACCTATACGTTAGGGAAATTTATTTTTGCTGGAGCTTACCAAACTCACCTTCGATAAGTTTAAGTGACTCAGGATCTGGATTCAAGGAAGAGTTCCCAAGCAAAAAGTTCTGGTGCAGTGTCTCAGCAATATAATCTCTGAAGTTACTAATTGTGTAAACAGCAGTGGGTTTATCATCCAATTCTGTGAGGCCATGGTTTTCCACTTTGTTGGAGTGAAGGCTGATTAGGTCCCAAGTGGTATTGCTGATGGCCTCACCATTGAAAGTAACTGCATAGTGAACATCTACACCACTGTGGGTAAGAAGAGAGGGAAAATTAGGAAGTGCCTGCTCAAGTACTTCTATTGTTGTTATCTGCCTTCATACAAGAATTATATCAGAACCACCACTTTCCCCAAGCACAAATGAAGGAGCTTTGAACCCTTAGAGAACCAACATGAGGCAGATGGGTGGAGAGGGTTCTCCAAAAAATGCATGGAATCCATCAGCATTCTCTACAGACTCTGTACAGCCTTCTGTCATCCCCTCTTCCTTCTCAGGAACTGTTCTAAGAACAGTCACTGTCCAAACAGCTGAGAAAGTGTTATAGAAAATCTAAAGAGACCATCCCTGTGGAGTTATTTGAGCAACTCCTTCCTCCACTGTCAGGGATTGAATTGTATCCCTCTTCCCCCAAACTATGTGTCAACTTGGCTAAGATTCCCAATATTAAGTGGTTTTTCTCCATGTGGGAATCTGAAAAAAAAATCTTTCATTATGTTTTATGTGATCTATATGTGAACATCTATATGTTAATCAGGCAGGATAAGGTTGGATTGCATCTCTTGTAAGCCTTACAAGAAGATATGACTCAGCCCTATTATGAGTAGAGTCATCACCTTTACTCAAGTTCTCCCGTCTTAAGCCACACTTTTGTAAGAGATAAAAAGAAAAAAATGCCAGGGGATTAGAAGCACCTCACCACAAACAAGAAAGAAGAGCGGGAGCAGTCCACAGCCTTTTGCCCTGGCAACCCAGCACTGAGAATATCCTAGACCCAGAAGAAGAAGGATTCCAAATACATGAATATCTCCAGAGGACAACAGACCCACCGCTGTTGTTGGACAACAAGAACCATTCACCAGAGATACAGAGAAAGAAAGTACTCTCTTAGAGCTGACTTTCAGAATTCAGACTCTCCTCTACTCAGGGGGAGAAAACAGTTCTGTCTGCTAAAGCCATCCACTTAAGATTTGAACCCTTCCGATTCTCAAAGTGACAAAATGACTCCCCAATCAAAGCAGAAAAAAATAAAAGAGCTTCTTCATTTGAACTTACATAGAACTTTGCATATTCCTCAATCCCAGCCTGTATTGTGTTGCTAAAAGACAATGCTACAATGATTTTCCCTCAACCTCTCCTTTTTCCATCCTAAGCATTCAGTTTTGTACCTGACTGAGAGGTATGCAAAACAAACAAACAAACAAATAAATAATCTCACTGTCATTGAGTTCATTGATGCCAACTCCTAAAAGTTCTATAGCACATGGCAGAACTGCCCCTGAATGTTTTCAAGATAGCTTCATTAACAGCAGAACTCTTAAGAACTATGACACCAGGGCTCCCTTGAGAGGTACCCAGCACCTAGTAAATGGACAGAAATCTGTGCTTGTCTGAATATACAAGAAAACTATTATTGTCTGGCCAAGGTATTCACATAGCTAAAGAAAAAGTATCACCATGAAAAAGATGGCTTCATAATGTCTTTAAAGGGGACAGGAGAGGGTAAGGGGGGGGGGAGCTAATTAATGCTACTACTTAATGGATTGATAATCCTAACTTCTAATTCCAATCCTGGGGCTGCTACGTTTGACAGATCTCTCCACTGCAGATGGCTACAACCCCTGAGCAGAGCTCGATGATACTGGCCATTGAGTTCATGGGACTTGCTTTTTCTGATTTCAAGCTTACAAAGAAACCTTTTGATGATAGTTCCCTACATGATGTTCTGATGAGGAGACAATGCATGAATTTGCCGATGCTATGATTGGTTGGTGGAGGTATTTCTCATGTCCAGTAGGCCCTTTAGCATCCTAGAGAATTTGCATCTTTTCTGGTTTGATAAGCATGGCGGCTTCTTTAGAGAGCTCTACTCTGCAGGAGAGGAGACAGTGCTGGACGTTCTGACCTGCGTTCAGCACCAGCACGTCGCACATGATGCTGCAGATGACACGGGGACAGCTGGCTTCCTCACCCACCTGACACACAGCCCAGAATCTTCCAGGCTCTAGTTCATTCAGAGTAATTTCAACAAAGGTTCCCTCCAGATCTACTAAGCTGCACTTTACAAGAGTGACTTAAAGCTTTCAAAAGCAGTAGTAGAGCACTTTGAAGCACTGATATTCCTCCAGGTGGTTAAAAAAGCTTTTGTCTGACTTCCAACATTTCCCTCAACTCCTCCAGGAATTCAGATCTTTTAGCTTTGCTTATCTGACTGTGTTCGTTGACGGGTAACTTCTCGTCATTTGTAAATAAAATGAAGCCACAGAAAAGTGATAACCGAAAACTGGAAGAAAACAGCAAGAAGGACACCTACTGGTCAGAACTCACCACACCACACCTGCCCCCTGATGCGATAGAACTTCAGTCATTCTAATGTACTTATAAACCACAGGCTCCTCCATAGCCTCAAACCTGCATTCCTCACCATCACAGCAAACCTGCATTCCTCACCATCACAGCAAACCTGCATTCCTCACCATCACAGCAAACCTGCATTCCTCACCATCACAGCAAACCTGTATTCCTCACCATCACAGCAAACCTGCATTCCTCACCATCACAGCAAACCTGCATTCCTCACCATCACAGCGTGCAAATGCCCACACACACACACACACACACACACACATACACACACACACACACACACACTTTTCTCTCTTGGTTCTGTTGTTGTTGTTGTTGTTGTTGTTTTGCCTCAGTCCAGCTCTCATCTCTTAGGGAAATCTTTTTCTAACACCAAGGATGTGATAAGTACTCAGGATTTCGCTCTTTCTCTCTGACTGCATAGGAATGCTTTTTTAATCAACTCTGTGCCCTGGTGGCATAATGTGCTACACGGTGGGCTGCCAAACACAAAGTTAACCCTGTGAAACCATCAGCCAATCCATGGAGAAAAGATGAAGCTTTCTACTCTGACAAAGAGTGACCATCTCTGACACCCTCACAGGAAGTTCAACCTTGTTTTATAGGGACACTGAGTTGGAATCAACTCAATGGCAATGAGTTTGGTTTTAGTCTTTGGTGACTGAAGCAGAATAAATCAATATTTTTGCAAGTAATGCAGAACAACATTAAATTTAACTCACTAATGCAAGCACGTGAGACAATTGAATTTGGGCCACTGAATCTGAGAGATTTTAGTTTCTTTTGAGTAATTTGTCACCTTAAAAATCTTCACCTTCTGAAGAAAGCTGATGGTGCCTGGCTATCAAAAGATACAGTGTGTGGGGTCTTAAAGGCTTGAAGATAACCCATCTAGCCCATCTAGCTCAGAAGCAGCAAAGTCCACATGGAAGAAGCACACCACTCTGCTTGAGCACGAGATGTTGAAAAGATCAGGTATCAAAGAACTAAAAAAATTATTACTGTAAATAAGGGGGAGTTCAGGTTGGGGACCCAAAGTCCGTCTGTAGGTAACAACTTACAGAGGAGCGACAGGAAGGAGAAAAATTAGGTAGGGTCCACTATCATGATCCCAATTCAAACTTACAAATGCAGTTAGGCCAGAGGGTGTACAGATAGGAGCCGGAAACATAGGGACTCTAGGACAGATGATCCCGTCAGGACCAGTGATAAGTGTGGCGATATGGGAGGGTGGAGGGAAGGTGGAGTAAAAAGGCAGAACCGATTATAAGAATCCACATATAACCTCTTCCCTGGGGTACAGGCAACAGAGAAATGAGTGAAGGGAGACATTGGACAGTATATTACAAAGCAATAATAATTTATAAATTATCGAGGGTTTATGAGGGCAGAGTAGGGAGGGGGCAAATGAGGAGCTGATGCCATGGGCTTAAATAGAAAGCAAATGTTATGAGAATGATGAGGGCAGTGGATATACAGATGTGCTTGACACACATGGACTTATGTATGGACTGAGTTGTATGAGTCCCCAGTAAAAGGGTTTTTTGAAAGTTCACCTTCAGACATTTGTACCTTCTGAGTAATCTCTTTAGGGACATCACTACATGACCAACATCCCTGTGAGAACAAACCTATTCACTCATGGAGCGTGCCATCACATCCAGCTCCTCACACACACAAAAATAAGGTAGGCTTCTTTTCTTGAACAAGCTATTAGACTTACTTGTAATGCTAATGTGGATCTCGAAGAGGAAACAATGATATGAAAATAAAGCAAAAATAGGAAAGAAGAGTAGACAGAAGGAGACTGCAAAAGAACCTAACAATTGATAGTCGAGTTAATTCTTGGGCTATGTGGAAAACCAAGCAAAGAGAATCAAGCATTTATTGATAGCTTCCCATGTAGCTAGAATTACTTGTAAATATTATAGGGAAAATATCAAGAGAAATAGTCCTGAATAAAGGAATCTGTACAAGTCAGACAATGTGAGTGAGATCATGGATTAGCCTTACTCAATTCCACAATTTCTCTCAGACATCTAAAAATAACATTGATTTTACAATCTACCCGAAGATAACTTTGTTAAGGATAAAATGCTGCAAAAATATGCCACAACATGTTACTATGCTTTTGTTCTGGAACAAGAACTAAAAGAAATTACCAAGAGATCAACTATTCTCAGAGCCAAAAACTTTACTATAACTCTAAACAAACTGAATTCTGTCTCAGTATTAGAAGAACAAAGACCTGTTTGGGTCCTAGACATCAAATCCAGGAATGAGAGTCACAATTTTAAAAACCCAAGAGGCCAAAGGAATACATATAAAACAGAGTAGAAATTAGAAGATAAAAACAATATCATCTGATTGGAAAAAATGAATCAGACTGGCTGAATATATCCAGCAGCTCCTTGGTAACTAACAACCACTTATCATTGAGTATCATCTTACAAGCTAGGCTGAAACAGCTGCAATTTCAAAAAGAATCTCTCGCCCAACAATTGTGTCCAGAGACATGGAGGCAGGAAGGTCAAGTTTGCCTGGTCTTGTTCTCTGCTCTCAAATGTCCTGGTGGACTGAAAAGTGCAACCAAAACCAAACCAAACCCGTTGCCTTTGAGTCAACATTGACTCACAGTGACCCCCTGTGGATTTCTGCAACTGCAGCTGTTTATGTGACTGGAAAGCCCAGGCTTTCCCTGCACAACTGCTGGTGGTTTCCAACTGCCAGCCATGCAGGTCCCAGCCCAACGCATAACCATGAAGACAGATAAAAAGCAGATGCTACAGTGCATTAAGCGCATCCAATACAAGAACATTTCTCAGAAACTCGGGCATCCCTTCATGTACATGATCTTCTATCATAAAGGAGGCAGGCACTGAAAACGCTAGGAACTAAATCGGTTGTTTTTATGAGGGAAAAACATTTTTTATTCACTTCAAGTTGGTTTTGCTCGCTTCATGTGAATAGGTACAACTAAAGAGTGGCACAGAGTAAATAGAAGACATCATGTGCTCATAATTGTTTATGTGTATCTATGTGTGCATACATGGAAAAAAGAGATATGCATGGTATGTAGTTTCTCAGACTGTTTCATCTACAACTCAGTAGACCAAAACAATGTTAATCCATTCCATGACCGTGTTAACAGGACCTGATGACACAGAACAAACGTGGAAGCTGCCTAGAACAGCACTTCTGTTCTAAGATCAAATTGCTCCTCCCTGAACTGTTGGCTATGTCTCTATGTTGTTTCTGTTGTCAGGTACCATCGAGGTGGTACCAAGTCATAGCAACCCTGTGGGCAACAGAACAAAATGATCCGGCGCTTCTTGACAATTGTTGGCATCTTTGAGCCCATCTAGGAAGCGCCTGGGTCCATCCATCTTGTCGAAGGTCTTGCACTTTGTCACTGCCCCTCCACTTCACCAAACATGGTGCCCTTTTCAAAGGACAACATGCCCAAAGTACTTGAAACAAACTCTTTCCATCTTTGCTTCCAAAGAGCATTCTGGCTGCATTTCTTTCAAGAGATTGTTTGTTCTTTTGACAGATTTTGATATTTTCAAGATTTTTCACCAGCACCATAATTCAAATGCATCCATTCTTCTTCAGACTTCTTTATTCAATGTCCAATTTTCATATGTTTATGAGGTGATTAAAAAAGACCATGTCTTTGGGCAGGCCCACTTTAGTCCTCAGAGTAAACTCCTTGCTTTTCAACCCTTTCAAAGAGATCTTGTGAAGCAGATTTACTCAATATAATGTGAGGTTGATCTCTCCACCGCTGCTCCCATGATCATTGACTGTGAGTCCTGGAATAGACAAAATCATTGAACACTTCAGTCTTTCCTCCCTTTATCATGATGGTGTTCATTAGGCCAGTGGCGAGGATTTGGAGTTTCTTTACATAGAGCTGTAAATCTATACTGAAGGCTGCAACACTTTGACCTTCATCTCCAAGTGTTTCAAGTCCTCCTCACTTTGAGCCTGCAAAGTTGTATCCTCTGCATATGAAAGGTGGTTAAGAAGCCTCCCTCCAATCCTGATGCCACATTCTTCTTCCCAAAACCAACTTCTCAGATTGTTTGCTCAGCATATAAATTTAATAATGGTGAGACGATACAACCCTGACTCACACTTTTCCTGATTTATACTATGCAGCATTCACTTGTTCTGTTTGTACAACTGCCTTTTGACCCATGTACAGGTTCTGTAGGAATTCCATGAAGTGTTCTAGAATTTCTATTTTTCTCAAGGTTATCCATAGTTTGTTATGATTATCACAGTTGAATGTCTCTACATGGCTAATAAAAGACAAGAAAAATCTTTCTGACATTCTCTGCTTTTGATCCAACTCCTCTTCTGAATTTGTCTGAACCTCTGACAGATTCCTGTCAGTATACTGCTGCAACCATATTGTTGATGATATTAATAATATTGTTCTATAATTTGTGTATTCTATTGACTCACTTTTCTTTGCATTGAGTATAATTAGTCAAATAGCTGTCTTCTAAATTTCCTGGTCTAGACAAGTAAGTGCTTCTATTGTGGAATATTTCAGTTGGTATTCTATCAATTCCTGGAGCTTTGTTTTTCATGTGTGTTTTCAGTACAGCTTGACTTTCTTCCTTTAGCACAGTTGGCTCTTGCTCATATCCTGCCTCCTAAAATGATGGATTGCTGATCAGATTGTTTTAGTACAGTGGTTTCATGTATTTTCCCTTCTTTTGATACTTTCTGCATCATTTAATATTTTGCCTGTGCAATCTTTCAATACCGGAACTCAAGGCTTGAATTTTTCTTCAGTTCTTTCCATTTAAGATATGCTGAATACTTTTTTCCTAGAATATTGATCATTATGCCATCAATTTCTTTTTTGACATTTTCCAATGTTCCTAGATTCAGACTTTGAACATTAGAAGTTCTAGCTGTTAATTGATGTTTGCAGCTGTTTCATTTCATTTGATTCCCATCAGCTAACCAAGATCCTGAAAGCTTTAATCCCAAAAGTTTTATACCTTCCAAATTGTTACGGCTGATCCTACCTTGAGAAGTTACCTTGAGTAAAAATAAACATATTTTTAGTGCCTTCCTCCCTAAGGGAATCTATACCTTTATCTGATGATATTCTGCTGCTCTTCATCTGGCTGTCAGCGTCTGACAGTTCCATCCTGCTATTAACATGGTTTCTAGTGGTTAATTTCTCTGAAGTGGGCAACCTACTCCTTTCTCATAGTCTGCTCTTAATCTAGAAGCTCTGCTGAAAACTACTCATTTGGGGTAATCCTGCTGGTATTTGAAATACCAGAGATGTAATTTCCAGCATTATAGCAACACAAAAGCCACCATAGCAGGGCAAACTGAGAGATAGGGGTTTTAATAGAGAACTAGGAACAGTCAGTAGCTGTATGCTGCTCTTGGAGTAGGAGGTTTTCACTTGGGTGCATCATCTAACCATAATGCACACAGAGAGCAGTTTACACAGATGGTGGTGGTGCTTGCCTTCTTGTGGATTCCAGCTGATGGCACCCCCTGTGTTACAGAGTAGAAATGATTGTAATGCTAACAGAAGCAAATTGCCAGGCCCTTTCTTCCACTGTGTGGGTTCGAATCACCAACCTTGAGGTTAGCAATTAAACACAAACTATGCCAGCTGAGGACATTTAAAGATGTAGAAGCTGATACCACGGGCTCAAATAGAAAGCAAATGTTTAGAAAATGATGATGACAACATAGGTACAAATAAGCTTGATACAATTGAGATATAGCATGTTATAAGAACTCCAAAAGCCCTCTCCCCAATAAAATGATCTTTTAATTTTAAAATAGTTCATCAAAATAAAATAATTTTTTAAATTTATTTAAAAAAATACATAGAGAACACGGAGACACCTTCTGGTTATTTTGGTCAAAATATCTGAAACCTCCAAGTTACATAACTCATAGCAAGTTGATCTGTTCTAGAACCACAAGGTCTTTACTTCAGTTTTCAGTACCTCACATGATAACTAGCAAGGGAAAATGAATTATAAAGCCCAGTGTGTTGACATATATCTAGAAGCATCTTTCATTAAACTACATGTTCTTAGAGAGTGGACATCAAGAGTTACTCCTTTTCATACACTTACCAGTTGCCACTTGTTCAATGCTTGTTATAATAATATAAATGAAACTTTGGAGGAAGTCCTTTTCAAATATGAGATGTAACAAAGAAGAAATACTATCACATTTGTGAAAATGCCTATAGTTAGCACATGAATTTTATCTATAAATTTAATAGGAGCGGTCTGGTGGTACTTAAAGAAGATGGAAATTGAGCTACCTTATGACCCAGCTATCTGTCTACTGGGCACATACCCAGAAGAGGTAAAAAAAATAAACCACAACCAGTTGTATGCCCTCCAATGTTTATTGCAGCGCAGTTCACAATTGCAAAGAGTTGGAAACAATCTAAATTTCCATCGGTAGATGAGTGGATCAGCTAACTCTGGCACATACACCAAGGGCGTACTATGCATCACTCAAAAGCACTGATGAGCACATGAAACACATCTTTTCATGGGAAGAGTTAGAAGGAGTTATGCTAAGTGAAGTCAGCCAGTCACGAAAGGAGAAGTACAGCAAGAGTCTCCTGAGGTCAGTGTAATCAGCACAGTAAGTACAGAAGAGAAGCCTCCTCTATCATAACACTTTGGTTGAGATACTGAGAAGTAGGAGAAGGTTGGACCAAACCCAAAGAAGTACATGTTGGTCCAACATAGTAATGGGGAAAGGATGGAGTGAAAAGGTAGAAAAAGAGAGGGGTGGGGGGAGTAAAATGATAACAGAGGGAACAGGGCACTGATCCACCCAGGAGGAGAATACTGGTCTTGTCTCTACAGAATCTGGAGTGAGCATGCAGATTCAACCACGAAGCACCAAACCATGTGGACAGTGTGGCCACATGAAAGGATGCATGAAAAGAGAAAACTATAGGGCTGGCCGTGATCAGAGCCAAACCAACTCCCAGCCTGGAACTGAGTATGGAGGAGAGTAAGGTGGGGAGAGGGGCCCACACGGCACACCCACATGGAGGCAGCCCAGGAGGGAGAAAGAGAGCCTGACTAGACCCCACACTGGCACAGGATGCTCAGAGGATGACTTCCCTGTGGGGGCCTAATGGGACACAGAGGGACTGAACAAATGACAACACTGTGACAAAGGACATTTCTGGGGTTACATAGTAGGAAAGCAGCCTAATCTGAACCCCCTCCCCCCAAATCAAGAAGGGAGCATACCTGAATAATAAATTAGGAGGAGAAAACAACGGGATCAATGGTTGGGGTGGGGGGTTATGGGCGAAGGGGGGGTGGGGGAACAGAAGTGGTGTTAGCAAACTCAAGGACAAGGAAATAAGTGATCCAAAATCAGTGGTGAGAAGGATGTAAATGACCTGGGTCATTTTTGAGCAAGGGTAATGTAACCGAGAGGAAATACTGCAACCCAAATGAAGGAGGAATGTGATAGTGGTACAAGAAAAGGAAAAGGAAACAGAGGAAAGAACTAGGAGGTAAAGGGCACTTATACAGACATGTACATATATAAATAAACATATGAGGAGGAGGAAATAGATCTATGTGCATATATTTATAGGTTTAGTCTAGGTGGCAGATGGACATTGGGCCTCCACTCAAATACTCTCTCAATGCAAGAATACTTTGTTCTATTAAACTGGCATTCAATGATGCTCACCTTCCCAGCATGATTGCTGAAGACAAATGGGTGCACAAGCAAATGTGATGAAGAAGGCTGATGGTGCCCAGCTATCAAAAGATATAGCATCTGGGATCTTAAAAGCTTGGAGATAAACCAGCTGCCAGCTAGCTGAGAAATAACCAAGCCCCTATGGAAGAAGCACACTGGCCTATATGATCACAAGGTTTCAAAGGGATCAGTTATCAGGTATCAAAGAACAAAAAATCATATCATTGTGTGCCCACCTTCCTGATATAATTGCTGAAGACAAATGTGTGCGTAATCAAATGTGGTGAAGAAAGCTGATGGTACCTGGCCATCAAAAGATATAGTGTCTAGAGTCTTAAAGGCTTGAAAGTAAACAAGCAGTCATCTGGCCCAGAAGCAGCAAAGCCCACATGGAAGAACACCAGCATGTGTGACCATGAGGTATTGAAAGGATTAGGTATAAAGCATCAAAGAACTAAAAATTACATCATTATAAGTGAGGGGGGTACAGATTGGGTACCTAAAGCTCATCTATAGGTGAAGTGACATCCCCTAACAGAAGAGTCACAGTGAGGAGACAAGTCAGTCAGGGTACAGTATAACAACAATGTATAGCAACACAACTTTCCTCTAGTTCTTAAATGCTTCCTCCCCCACCACCACCCCCACCACTATCATGATCCCAATTCTACCTTACAAATCTGGTTAGATCAGAGGAAGTACACTAGTACATATAGGAACCAGAAACATGGGGAATCCAGGACAGATGATCCCTTCAGGACCAGTGGTGAAAATGGCGATACCAGGAGAGTGAAGGGAGGTGGAGTAGAACGGGAGAACCAATTATAAGGATCTACACATAACCTCCTCTCTGGGGTATGGACAACAGGGAAGTGGGTGAAGGGAGACATCAGACAGGATATGATATGACAAAATAATAATAATTTATAAATTATCAAGGGTTTATGAGGGGGGCTGTGGCAGTCATGTGTTTATGTTAATTTCATGATTGGGATGTAGGGGTGGAGTCTAGCCTGTTAATCTGGAGATAGCCATTGAGTAGCCAATGAGGCCTCTGTGTGGGCATGGCTTTCTCCTGAGACTTCTGGGAAATCTCACGATATTTCCCTGGTGGAGATGAGAAGCTACCTCCCCAGTTGTTGGGAGTTAGTCTCAGAGACAAGGAATTACGGACAAGACAACATGGCAGTGTCGGAGCTGCTGCAAGAGTCAGAGGAGAAGCCACAATGCCTTGCCCTGATAGAACGAGACCTCTGAAGCTGGAGAGGCCTGGAGGGGACGCCTGCCAGCCATGAGTTGCTTCTACCACCATGGAATGCTATTGATGGACCCTGAGCCCTGGAAGCGAGGAGCCATGGGGAGACGCCTGTCAGCGCCGGGACTCTGCTTCCACTGGCTGTGACTTCGTGAGTCGGCGGGAGACTTTGTGGACTGATGTCAGGCATATGGGTTAATATCGGACTTATGACTCTGAACTGGGCTGGGCTGGGATGCTTTCACAATGTCCCATTCCTTTTGTATATAAACCTTTTCCTTATATCCATATGCGTGTCTATGAAATTTGTTCCTACAGTCTACCCGGACTAACACAAGGGCAGTAGGAGGAAGGGGGGAAATGAGGAGCTAATACAAAGGGCTTAAGTAGAAAGAAAATATTTTGAGAATTATGATGGCAAAAAATGTGCTTTCCATACAATGGGTGGATGTATGGATTGTGACGAGTTGTATGAGCCCCCAATAAAATGATTTTAAAGAAGAAGAAATCATATCATTGTGTGCTCACCTTCCCAGTATGATTACTGAGGGCAAATGGGGGGTATAAGCTATATGGTGGAGAAAGCTGATGGTGCTCAACTATCAAAAGATAAAGCACCTGGGGTATTAAAGGCTTGAAGGTAAACAAGGGGCCATCTAGCACAGAAGCACCAAAGCCCACATGGAAGACGCACAACAATCTGTGTGATCATGAGGTGTTGAAGGGATCAGGTATCAAACATCAAGGAACAAAAATCACATCATTGGGAATGAGGGTAAGTGCAGAGTGGGAACCCAAACCCCATTTGTGGGCAACTGGACATGACCTTGCAGAAGGTTCATGGGGAGGAGATGAGCCAGTCAAGGTGCAGTGTAGCAACGATGAAGCATGCAACTTTCCTCTAGTTCTTCAATGCTTCCTCCCACCAACTATCATGATCCCAGTTCTACCTTACAAACCCAGCTAGACCAGAGGATGTACATTGGTACAGATAGGAACTAGAAACTCAGGGAATCCAGGACAGATGAACACCTGAGGACCAGGGGTGAGAATAGTGATACCAGAACAGTAGAGTAAAGACGGGGTAAAAGGTGGAACCGATTACAAGGATCTACATATAAGCCCCTCTCTGGAAGACGAGCAACAGAAAAGTGCGTGAAGAGGTATGTCGGACAGTGTAAGATATGACAAAATAATGATAATTTATAAATTACCAAGTGTTCAAGAGGGAGGGAGTGGGAAAGAAGGGGAAAAAAGAAGGCATGATAGCAAAGATTCAAGTAGAAAGCAAATGTTTTGAGAATGATGTTGGCAACAAATGTACAAATGTGTTTGATACAGTGGAGAGATGTATGGATTGTGATGAGTTGTATGAGCTCCCAATAAAAAGCTTTTTAAAAAATAAATAAAACTCCTCAGTCCCCCCCAACTAGTATTTTAGTATACTTAAAAATTCCATAGCAAATTTTAAAATTACCCAAGTTGCATATGCACTTTTCATCAATTTGGAATCCAAGGGCAAAATCACAAGTAGGCCCCGCAGAAGTATTTACTATGTTTGGATTGAGGTTTGGGGTACAGCAATTACTTCTATAAATGAACACAAAATCATTCAAAGGAATGCTTGGCTCCAGTAAGTCACACAGTGTACTTGCTAGTGTTCACATTAAGGTGATTGCTTTTGTTTCAGGTGTAACTCTGTGTACATGTCAGTCAGCAGTCTGTAACAAAAGCTGTCTATTATTACCTTCAAACTAAACTCAGTCTCACTTCCCATGAACTGAAAATAGTTTTCACGTGAATAGATATTTTGTTGTTGTTGTTGTTGTTTTGGGGGGCATCACTGCCTTCTGGTGGTCGTGGGAGCTACCCAGTGCTACTCCTGAGAGCCGCCACTGGATTTGACCCACCAAGCCCGCAGACCGCAGTCCCGCACTCAACCACTTACGCCACCGGGGCTCAGCCTCCTGTGAATAAATATTTTTTTAAAAAAAACAAAGAATATTTTGTGATATGAAATAGAAGCTTCAGTGTTCATCGATAAAGTTTTGTTGGAATACAGTCATGTTCACTTACTTATGATGCTTCAACTGTTACGGCCTCAGTTGAGTAAATGTGACGGAGGACTTGTCAAACATGCTAAAGACAGGCTTTAAAGACCCCAAAAACTAAAACAGCTTGTCAACTCCTGATCTAGGAGAGGAAACAGCCAGTGTTTTGGGAGGTGACAAAAAAAATTAAGTCATGGTCCTGCTTAGACCTAGGGCACTTTTCAAAACTGCCTCCTAATTCAATGGATTGTTTAGAAAGTACCAAAAAAAGTACTCTACCTGCCATTTTCCTTGGGGGACCTGGAAATAAAAATGAACAGAGTTAAACAGGGTTGGAGAACAGTAATATTTGTCACATGATTCACTGAAATATAAACTCTTAATACAATTCCCCTGATTTTCTTTTAATTATTCCTTTTAATAAAAATGCTTACATAGTCTCAGGTATTGACAAATTCCTACAGAATGAAGGATGTGCACAAAGGTGGAGAAAATCCAACAGCAGTTTTTATGGCTCTTGTTTAAAATTACTTTTTGACCAAACCTTTTTTGAACAGCTTCTTAGCACTTCAGCCGTATGTCATACAACTCAATCCTATCAAGAAGAGTTCTACAATTTATCACCACAATCAATTCTAGAATATTCACATCTTCCCTGTACTTGTTATTCATGTGCTTTTTCTAATTGTGTCAAAAGTATGCACAACAAAACATCTTCCAATTCCACCACTTTGTGGTGAGGAACAAGCAAGAAATATTTAAGCCCAGAGGAAATTTAGGATGGGTCAAGAGGGAGGTCAACTGATCAGGTTTGGCATCACACATTTATTCACTCACTAGCATGCCCAAGAGCCCTGGAGGTACAGTGGTTAAGGACTCAGCTCAGATCCAAAGACTGGCAGTTTCAGCGGCCCGGCTGCTCCATGGACGAAAGATGCAGCAGTGCTACCACAAAGAGTCCCAAACTCACTGTCATCGAGTCAATTCCAACAGAAAGCCACCGGACAGGTCAAGGTAGAATGCCCCAGTGGGTTCCTAAGGCTACGAACCTCTTCAAGAGTCTCGTCGACCCATCCCATGGAGCTGCTGGTGGTGGTTTCCAAAGGCGGACCTTGCAAGCACCCAACCTGTGGTCCACGACACCCTACAGTACTAGAAATCCCACAGGCCAGTCCTGCTTCCTCCTAGAGGACTGCTATAAATTGGAATCAATGCGATGGCATACAAAAGCAATATGTGCTGTGAACCTTCGATAAAACAGAAATGTCTCATAAAAAGATCTCTGGGACTCAAGACTGTTATGTTGAATGGTGACTGGGGCATTCTCTGAAAAACAGAAAGACCTTCCATGAGCTGGTTGACCCAGCTGCTGCCTATACTGGGCTCAAGCCTAGCAACAATTGTGAGCACGTGTTAGACTGGGTATGAGTGTTTGCTTCTGTTGTGCACGGGGTCGTGTACTTTGGAACACGTGTGATGGCTCCAACAACAACATAAAAGCGATACCTTCCCCAGGCTGGCCTTTACACACATGCAAAAACACCTCCGTAAAAGATTGGTTCACTTCGGGAGGGGGCTGAAGCCACATCTAATGTGACTTCACAGGAGGGCCAAGTAAGAGCTGTGTGGTTATTCAGCAGTCAATTGGGGGCATGAATTCTTACTCTAGTCTGACCACAGACCTACTCTGTCTCCTGGAACTGTATCATTTTGCCTTCATCTAAGTTGACTTCCCTGAAGAAATGGCACCACGAATGCTAGCTTCCTGGAAATATCACTGACATACAGCATTCAAGTCATTTGTTGACAGAGTATAGATAGTAAGTTACAAAGAAAATAGTGTATTTTCAGAGTAAGTTATTTACCTAAATTCAAGTACACGGATGTCCTTATAGCCGGGTAAACCGGTAAATGCATTTTCAACCTGTTAAAAATAAGTATGTAGAAATATAAAAGAATGTATAATAAATAATGCTTTTAAGAGTAGAATATATAATGCATTGTTTATAACTATAGAAGCCTGCACACCACCACCACCCCTACACATACCATAAATATTGTACATGGGTCAGAAAGTTGCATGAAGAAATTGCAATACATAAAATGTTCATATATAATTTTACATATAACACTTGTATAGTTTTCTTTTTAAATTTTAATATATTTAAATTTTAATATATTCTGTACTATTTTTCCAAATTATAAGCAGAGAACACCCTTCACAATATCAACAATGTACTGTATTTCTCTGTGCACTGAAATGTGCCCCAAAAAGGCTTTAGTTTTTTTGTTTTATGTTTTTTAAAAGATGTAGCTTCATTTTTTAATGTTATTCCTTGACTTTGGAATCTGACTACAGCACACTCCCATACACAGTACATAATATTCAAATGTTTGTTTTCTATAGCGTGAAAGTCTCTGGAAGCTCATCTCTTTCCTGTTCCTACAACAGAAGAGAACCATGGACACACCCAAACTTGCAAATAAATAAACAAAGGAGGTTACACAACAATGACCAGGGATTGCAATCAATGTTATGAAACAAAATGTGTAAAAATTATTGAATGGAAAACCAATTTGCTCCGTGAACTTTCATACAAATCAATATATAATTATTTTAAAATCATATTATGCACAGTTACATCATTTTTTTAAAATAACACTAAACATAAAGTCTGCAACATTTCAGAAGCTGACAATCTGACCGGATGAGTCACTTCAGCAGCATCACTAGAAGTGACATAAATTGGCAGACTTTGGAGCAACCTTGGGCATATACTTTTAACCAATTCCTCAGACAGATAAGCAAGAGATTCGATTCTTTGTTATATCTTAGTTCGATGCAGATCTTTGTGTCTAAAGAATGAAGAATCTAAACCTATAAAACTTTGTGAAAATAATGATTTTGTTTGTTTCATTCTGAGAAAAAGAGAGGTACTGTGAGGTGTGCAGTCATCCCTGATGGCACAGTCATTTAAGCGGTTGACTGGTAGCAATTGATGGACCCGCAGTTAGAGTCCACCTGTGGGTTCCTGAGAGAAAATATCTGGAGTTCAGTGGCAATGAGCACTGTAGCCTTGGAAATTCTGTGGAGCAGTTCTTACTCCGGTCTATGGTCACAGAGTTAGAAATGACTCAACAGCACACAACAACATAATTTTGTGAGTTATGAGTGCGGTGAACCCCTCAGGACCAGGAATCAGAAGACTGAGAACCTCCCTCTCTTGGTTTGATGCCACAGCAGTCACACACCAGACTTCTTTTCCTCCCCACCTACCACATAGTATTTTTTGTTCATTTTGTTGGGGTTTCATACCACACATATCACAATACATACATACATACATTGTGTCAAGCACATTTGTACCTTTGTTGCCCTCATCATTCTCAAAACATTTGCTTTCAACTGGAGCCCTTGGTAATTTATAAACTACTATTATTTTGTCATATTTACACTGTTGGACATCTCCCTTCACCCACTTTTCTGCTGTCTGTAACCTAGAGAGGAGGTCATATGTAGATCCTTATAATCAGTTCCCCTTTCCTATCCCTTCCCTCCACCCTCCTGGTATCGCCACTCTCACCACTTGCCCTGGAGGGATCATCTACCCTGGATTCCCATGGTTCCAGTTTCTTTCTGTACCAGTGTACATCCTCTGGCCTAGCCAGATTTTTAAGACAGAATTGAAGAGCTAGAGGAACATTGTATGTTCATCATTGCTACACTGCACTCAGAGTGACTAGTCTTCTCCCCAAAACCCTTCTGTAAGGGGATGTCCTATTACCTGCAGATGGGCTTTGGGTTCCCAACCTGTACTCCCCCTCATTTACAATGATATAATTTTCAGTTCTTTGATACCTGACACCTGATCCTTTCGATGCCTCATGATCACACAGGCTGATGTGTTTCTTCCATGTGAGCTTTGTTGCTTTTGAGCAACTTGTTTACCTTCAAGTCTTTAAGACCCCAGATGTTGTCTCTTTTAATGGCTGGGCTCCATCAGTTTTCTTCACCACTTTTGCTTATGCACACATTTGTCTTCAGTGATCATGTCAAGAAGCACACAGCACTTTTGTCAGACTGAAAAGAACATATCTGAAGATGCACCAGAAACTACAAAATGCTAGACAATTGCACATTATTACAATCATTAAGCCCATTTCTGACCTCAGCTTTACCATCTCTTGAATCCAACCACTTGTGAATTTATCATGTCCACCTAGCTACTGGTGACTAAAGGGGAGAAGAGTCATTCCATTTTATGGACCAACATTAATCTAGCTAATAGGTACAATGTATTGAGGAATCATTATGTATCTGGTGCATTGAAAATACTATTTAAAATCCTCTTAGCAAATTTAGAAGGTGCATATTATCTCAATTTATAGATAAGAAAAATTATACTCTTGGATGGCAACTAACTAAGTCATCAGGATGACAGATTTGGTAAGTGACTGATTCCTTAGTTATTTAAACCCCAATCCCTTCCCCCTACTGTGTGGCTGAGAATAGCTCATGCCAGGTTCTCCCCTTCCTGGAGCAGACTGCAGCAAAGGACACATCTGGGCTGCACAGTAGAATGGTAGTGCCCTCTTACACAGCCCCCACCCAGAGGGAAAACCAAAAAGGACACATGACAGAGCAGCAGCTGAAGCGAAGCAAAGCTCCACAGTCCCTGTGGGGCCCCCAAAATGGACTTCAGGCTGGGAGGGGGAGAGCCCCACTGACTGGGGGAGATATAATCTTGAAAGTCAGCTAACAGACCTGAAATTATGTATGTTCTTCTCCTTTTTAATTTATTTTTCAATTTTTCCTCTTTCTTTTCTCTTTTTTCTCTTCTCTTTCCTTTTCTTTTTTAAGTATTTTGTTTTCTTTTTGTCAGGTCTGTGTCATAGTTAGTTTGCCGACTTATGTAACATAGGCACGGGAGCAAACTCTAGAAGAATACAGTGGGACCAAAGGTCCCAGAGGGACTTGGGGGTGGGGGGTAAGGGTGGCCAGGCATGGATGTGGGGAGCAGGCAGCACCATACACAGAAGAACTGGGGAAAGAGTCCACAGCAAGGAGAAGACAGAGAGCCTGAGGGTGTCAGAGCAACAGCAACTAGCTAAGAGGAAGGTCTAAGTGGTGGAAATAGGGGGAAAGTGACGGTGGGGCAGAAGGAAGGTAAAAGGAAGCAGAGGAAGGATCTAGGAAACAAAGCAATGGACAGAGGTATAAGCATAGACGTGTACACATGTAAATACATTAATCCACAAAAATAAAGGTACTGGCCCATGTACATATATTTATACAGCAATACAGTGTGACAGACTTTGAGCCTCTGCTCATACCCTCCCTCAATACCAGAACACTGTGTTCTAAAAAATAATCATTCTGAGATGCTCACCTTCCCAACACAATCACTAAAGACAAAATGGGTGCATAAGCAAATGTGGTGAAGAATGCTGGTGGTGCCCGGCTATTAAAAGATATAGTGTCTAGGGTCTTAAAGACTTGAAGTTAAACAACCAACCATTCATCAGAGAAGCAACAAGCCTACATGGAAGAAGCACACCATCGGTGCAATCATGAGGCATCTCTGAGACCAGGTAATAGGCATCAGAAGACACAAAACAAACAAACAAAAACATATTGTTGAGAAGCAGTGGGGGTAGAGCAGAGATCCAAAGCCCATCTGTAGACAATAGAACAATACCCCCCACAGAGGGGCCACAGGGAAAGAGATGAGTCCACCAGGGTACAGGAAAGCATCAATGAAACACACAATATTCTCTGGGTCCTTGAGGTTTCCTCACCCCCGCTTTCATGATACCAGCTTCTCAATTCAAACTAGACCAGAATATGTACACAGATATAGAAAAGAGATGGGAGCTTACAACACATGGAATCCAGGAACAGGAGTGGGAATAGTGATACCAGAAGGGCAGGGATAAAGGGGGAGAGAGGAATGGAGGAAAGGGGAACCCATTGCAATGATCAACACATAACCATGCACCCCTCTCCAGGGGGAAGAACAACAGAAAACATGAGGGAAGGGAGACAGCAATTGGTGTAGTATATGAAAACAATTAAAAATTAAATCTACCAAGAGGGCATGGGGAAGGGGAAAATTGAGGAACTGATACGAAGAGCTCATAAAAATTAAATGTCTAGAAATGGCAACATATGTACAAACATGCCTAATGCAATCAATGTATGGATTGTAACAAGAATTGTAAGAGTTCCTGATAAAATGTTAAATGAGAAAGAAAGAGGGCTGAGCCCCGGTGGCATAGTGGTTGTGCGCAGGACTGCAGCCCACTGGGACGGAGGTTCAATTCCAGCAGTGGGGTTGGGCCTCCTACTCTCACCACCGGAGAGCAGTGATGCCCAAAAAAAAAAAGAGAGAGAGAGAGAGAGAAAGAAAGAAAGAAAACTCTCGCATCTTATGATAAATATGTTCTAAAATTTGGACCAGGATTGGAAAAACTATGCATTTAAAATTTTCTGAATTAAAATGAGTATTACATAAAGGAAGCAGCACCTTAATTTTCCCTTCCACTCAAGAGAGGCTGAAATGATCATGAACAATATTCCATGTGCCTGAGCTTCAGCTTCAGCTTCTTCTGTGAAATAAAGCTGCTCCCCAACATGGCTGCTGTAAGCACACAGAACCCCGCTGGAAAAACTTACAGCACTTTGTAGGGAAACTGTGTGGATTCTGAGATTATCTTCAGCACTGTGGCAGGAACCCTCCCAGTTCAGTGTTTTCCCTCTCTAGTGTCACAATCTGTGTTGTCTCAAGACTCTTGTGCTCCCTTCTGCCTCTCATCCAAATTCAAAGAATAGTCCCTGAATCTCATCCTCTCTGATCATGTTTGCTTTTTCTTCTGTGTCTTTTAATACTACCCAGAGATGGTGAGATAACACTCTCGGTGACTCTGCTCTGCAGGGAGAAATCTGGAGGGCTCCCTCTGCTATTCCACACAACAATGTGGCTATTGGGCTGGTCGATACCTTCTTCCAGATTAAGGGACTGTGGTGCAGAGATGGACCAGAGAAGGAGATTTTTCATGGGAAACCCATATCCTTCATCATCCTTGGATCATCTCAAGTCAGCAGCTACCTTTCTCATAAAGTAAGTGTCTGCTGGAGTTGTTATTCTCTAAATCTTTACCCATTCCATGTCACTCAAACACTAAGACATAGTACAGGCTCTGTCATGCAAGGGTAAAAAGAGCCAGAGTCAACCGGACTATCTGATGCCAGGTGGCCATTGGTTTGGCTGACATTTCTTCCACATGCCTTACAGCTTTGCAACTTGGCCACACAGCAAGGAAAATTAATCATCCAGCCTACCACCCTCATGTCTAGCGGCTGCAATGATGCTGTTTGGCTGAGAGATGCACGTTTTTGTTTCCCATTTGGATGCAGTGTCTAGTGAAGGAAATTAGTCAAAGGTAATGGAATTAACAAATTTGGCCTAGGAGAACCCTATCGAGAGGGAATGGAAAAGAAATATAACCAGGAAGGAATCGTGCCACCAGACAGAGGGAGAGAAGGGTATTCAATGGTGCACAGAAATAAGGCCAGTACTGGTCATTGTTGACTTAAAAAAAATCTTGAGTTCAAGTGCCATCTAGAATACTTCCAGAAGGTAAAGTTAGGGGGGAAGTTAAACCATGGTTCTTTAAAGAAATCGCTTTTTAAAATACCTGCACTCCAAGAACAAAAGCAGAAAAGAATTTGACAGAGTGCTTCTGAACTTTGTATCATGTGACTACATCCCTACATGTGACTACTTCAAATATATTTCAGCATTAAAGAAAGGAGCACTAAAAAATAAATTCAGTGTTCCCTAAAGAGAAGGGAACTGTTGCTTCTCAAGATGCATCTTTCTCCAAATATCTTTGAAGGAGAGCCATATTATGGAACCCCCGCAGTCGGCCACTGCTGTGCTGCACAAATTGCAAACAGCATTTATTTATTAGCAGGTGGCAAATGTGCGTACAATTTTGTTCCAGTGATGGAATTTATCTGTCTGTCCATTAAACTGTAGTGAACTCTGTCACTAAATCCCTAGTTCACCAGCCAAGTACCGAGAATCTGGACTCAAACTCTTGTTTATCAGAAGAACAATGGACACGGTTATGCTCACAAAGATGCTACCCACCTCCGAAATAAACTCTTCTACAAGGCGCTGGTGCTGGGAGCTGGAGGGGTCCTGTAGCTCTTCTCTGTACGGCTGTCCCGAGAGGTGGATGCTGAATTCTGCCATCTGCTCAGCGGCTGGTTTGGTGGGCTCCTCGAGTACAGTCTCAATCTCATTGCTAATCTGGATTGGGCCGGGGGCAGGGAAAATAAGAGAGAATAACATCTAATGGTGGTTCTTTCATAAAATATTTCATAATGGAATTGACTGGCTTGCTTGATTTTCACTTTGAAACAAATTGGGTGGGACGTCAATGCCTAGGCTAATACTCAAATTAAGGTGCATTCTAAATGTGTAAATGAACCAGGCAAGTGAGTTGATGAAGCTCCTGTTTGGAGAAAAGAATCCATGATAGGCAAAGCCCAAAATCTATTTGCAAAGTCCCTATGCAGATTAAGCCTTGAGTGAACTCCCTCTGACAATGGGACCAGAGATGTGAATAGTCTTGCAATGAGACAGAGGGTGTTGGAAAGTGGATTGCTTCAGGCAGAGTTAGGTTCAATTTTTTTTTAATTATTTGTTTTTCCTTTGGATCCATTTTAACTTTGTTCTAGTTTTATTAATCTTTTTGCCTTCTTTTGGATTGAGGTTTTTCCTATGTTGTATGTTTTTTATTTTTTCTGAGGGGTTTTTGTATACTTTTTTAATACAAAACCTGGGATGAATAAATCTATAGAAACAGTAAATGGATTAATATTTTCTCAGTATTATGGCACTGGATGTTGGGGGGAATGGGGAGCTAATTATAATAAGTGCAAGAATGAAGAAAATGTTCTAAAATAGTAGTGGTGACTGCAAATTTCTTTTTAATACATTTAAAGCACTGAATTGTATGGTATACGAATTATGTCATTAAAACTTAAAATTAAATAAAACAGAAGCACAAAAAAAAGAGTTGATTTTGCTATACAATTTTCATATAAAAATAGCCTAGAATGTAAGTTCTCAAACTTGGGTGTCAGGATCCTATGAAATTCTTTTTTATCTTTTATTTGTCTACTCTTAATAGTTTTATTAGCATATAACTCATATCATACAATTCAATCCTTCAACATATTAAGAAGAATTGTGTCATCATCACCACAATTTCACAGCATTTTCTTCTTTCCTGTACTCATTAGGTTATCTCCTCATCTCCCTGAAACCTCCCTGCCATGCTCCTTGGTGATTAGTCATCCAGTCACCCACTCCATAGAATTATCCATCATGGATTTCATGTAGAAAATAACATAAAGCAACAAGAAATAAAAAAAAGCCCAACAACAATGACAAAATAAAATAGGAAAAAACCTCAATTGGTAGGAAAGCAGAAAATAGCAAAAATGGAAACAACTTTAAAATAGGTCAAAAGGGAGACCAAGTGAGAAGGTGTTACATTTTAACGAACTACCTCTTTCATAATAGACTGTTCTGTCCTCTCAGTGCTCAGTCTGATAGCAAGGCCTTTCACATCCCTGGATTATGGTCAGAGGAGTTTCAGCAGAGACTTAATCCATGTGGAGATGCTGCAAATCGATTTGGGACTTTCATTGCCATCCATATCCTTCTGTAATCCAAGTATTCAGAATTGAAGCTCTAATATGATTTCCTCCTCCGGATTTGGATTTTATTCTTTACAATGCTTGGCTCACACATGCTGATGTGCACCTTCTTTGTGGACTTAGTTGACTAAACTCTTAAAAGTCATTGACAATTTAATTCGTGGGGAAAAGAGAAAACTGAAAGAGATAAAGTGAGAAAGCAAATGCTTTAAAAGGATGTTAAGTCATCAGGATAGTGATTTGAATTGTAATCTTCTGAAACTCGATGGAATGAGGGTTAGTATTGTAATTGGGCTGCAATACATAAGGTCAGCAGTTCTAATCCACCATTAAGATCTAAAGCCCAAGCTGAGCCCTGGTGGCACAGTGGTTGTGTGGGGGGCTGCGGCCCACAGGGTTGACGGTTCAAGTCCAGCAGCAGCTCTCCAGGAGCAAGGTTGGGCCTCCTACTCTCACCAGGGTAGTGATGCGGAAAAAAAACAAAACAAAACAAAAATGTCTAAAGCCCAGAAAATAGTGCTATTTGGGGCTAGCGAGTTGTTATGAACTCACATCAACTCAATGGCGGTCAGTTTGTGTATTTAATTGAAGTCTCTCATATTATTCAGGGTAAGAATGAAGATTTTGGTGGGTCAAAATCCAGCGGCGGCTCTCAGGAGCAGCACAGGGGAGTGCCCACGACCACCAGAGGCAGTGATGCCCACAAAAAGAAGAAGAAGAAGAAGAAAGATTTTGCAAATCTTTAAAATTTTTCCAAGTGAAATATGCATTATTCTTTATAAAGTAATTACAAAGAAACTAGAGTACTATATGGTTTCCTAAACAGTACATGGAAAATAATTTTTTAAAGAAAATAAAATCACTCTGAAATACAAAGAGGAATCTAATTCCTACAAAAAATCTCTAACTGCTTTGCTTTTCAACTTTAAGTCACTCTCTGTGCTTTGGATATTAATGTTCCAACTGATTTTATATAATTCCTTCAAACCTAATATTTATATTAATGAATAATAAAAATTTATTCTCATAATATAAATATATCCCAGACCTAACCTATAACTGTCTTCAATTAAAAAACTAGTGTTATTTTTTATTAATTATTTAACAAATATTTGTTGAATGCTAATGCTTTCTTAGCCCCATTTGTTTTTTATACCACTATACACAGTGAAATTTTAGCAGACAGTCCTCCTTTCTGGAAATCCTGGGCCACCACCAGCCTTGTGAAGTGACAAGGAGACTGGTGGAGCAAAGGGGAGGGAGTCAACCTGATTTTGCACCGATTCAAATGTCCAGTTGGAAAGGAAGAGTGCAAACCCATTGCCATTAAGTCGACTTTGACTGACAGCAACCCAACGGGCCAGAAAAGAACTGTTCCTGTGAGTTTCCAAGCCTGTGCACCTTTCCAAGATCAGCAGCCTCGCCTTTCTGCTATGAAGCCACTGGGGGATTCAAACAGCCAGACTTTTGATTAGCGGGCCATCACTTAACCCATGATGCCAAAAGATGGTGAATCAAAGTTTTCTCCATATTAAATAATGTAGGATTCGAAAACCTCAACACTTTGTCTTATAGCGAGCTTTCTAACATACAGTCTCCATTTGCCTAGGGAGCAAGCACTTTTTAGAATCTGAACAGTCTAGCGACCAGTTGGAAGAGCAATGCTGCTTGGTGGATAATGTTGCTGGGTGCCATCAAGTCCATTCGAGCTCAGAACCATTCCATGGGGTTTCTTAGACTCTAATCTTTTAAGGAGTAAATCTCCAAGTTTTGTTTTGTTTTGTTTTGTTTTGTTTTTCCAGCAGAGCCGTTAGGAGGAGGGGGATGTGTAGCACCACTGACCTTTCTAGCACTCACCCATTGTGTTATCAAGGCTCCTAATTTAGTGGATCGTTCAAAACTAAATCCACTGCCACCCACTCTATTTAGACTCATAGAACTATTCGTACTCACTGCCATCAGGTCAATTCCGACTAATAGTGTCCCTAGAAGACAGGGTAGAACTGTCCCTCTGGGCCTCTGACACTGTACATCTTTACAAGAATAGAAAGCCTCATCCTTTTCCACAGAGACGGGGGTGGTCATGAACTCTGACCTTGGGGTTAGCAGCTCAGTATGCAACCCACTGCACTGCACTGCACAGCTACCCTACAGTTTTTGAGGCCTTAAGTCTCTCCAGGAGGAGATTCTTCTTCCTCCCCTGGAGTGGCTGCTGGATTCAAACTGCCCAGGGCTTAGCGAAGGGCACCCTAAGAGTTTGTTTGTTTAGTGGCTAGGCTCTTAGTCATAATTATGCACTCAAGAAACATAGTACTGTTTTTTTCTTTTAAGAAGCATAGTACATCCTTGATTTTTAAGCTATATTCTTTCTATCTGAAGAAGATCGTGTTCTGATCAACTAAAGGAGCATTAGAAAAGGTCCCCAAGCCCCTTTGTATATCATGTCATGCAGCCCTAAAGAATCACAGGAATTCACCAAAATGATAGGTCCATAGTCCTGAAATCATTTGCATGCACAATCTTAAATCCTTCCTAACTAAGAATTCAATGGCTAAGTTTGGATTTACTCAGCTTTCTGAAGAACCCTACATTCTTGTTTATGCACTGGTTTCTGAATCCACATTTTCTTTAGCAGGGTACCACATGAAGTCCTATGCACACTGTTGGAGGAATGTGACCCCTCTCACAACCTTGATGTCCATGTTAGAAATGGAAATAGCAAAAAAGATCATCACTCACATGCTCCTTGGGCCTCTCCCGGCTGCTCTCTGAGACACCTTCATAGGAAGCCAGCACAGGAAATGGTGCACCGCGAGCAGCAGCTAAAAAGAAATACAGAAGCATGGGCATCAATTTGGTCCCTGACCCACTCAGAACTTATAGGAAATAAGGAGGAGACTTCAAACCATCTCTCCATATCATTTGTCTTAGCCGTTCTGGAAATTCTGTGGACCCTAACAGCTGCACAAAGTCTTCCCAGAAAAAGAAAGAATTATGACTCACCCACACATTCCTTGAAAAAAATGTTTATTGAACATGTACTATATGCCAGGATCTACAAGATACTATGGGGTACAAAGAAAAGTTCCTAACCTCAAGAAGCTAAGTCTAGAAAGAGGGGGAAATATTTAAATTAGTAATTTTATCAAGGGGAAGTAGGTGAAGCTATCATGTAAATGAGATTGACCATAAATTGATTGTGGCAGTCACTGAGCTGTGTCAATTTCAGCACTGGGTGTGTAGGGGTGGAGTTTGCTTGCTAATCTGGAGATAGCCAATGAGACCTCTGTGTGGGCATGGCTTTCTCTGAGAATTCTGGGAAATCTCCCGATATTTCCCCTGTGGAGAAGAGAAACCATCGACTCAGTCTCTTGGAGACGGTCTACCAACAAGACGACATGGCAGTATAATATAGGCCCTGAGTCCTGGAGACTGGAGGAGCCGGAGGAGAAGCCACAAGGGCTTACCCTGATGGAACCAAACTTCTGGAGCCAGAGAAGCCACGTGGAGACTCCTGCCAATGCTGAGATGCTTGGGAGGCCACGTGGATACCCCTACCAGCACTGAGATGCTTCTACTGCCACTGGATACTGTTGGTGGACCCTGAACCCTGGAAACAAAGAGTGGTGGGAAGACTCCTGCCTGCACCAGGATGCCACTGAACACACAAGACTCTGAACCCACTGGTCTGTGATTGTCCTGGTGTCGTTGCACATGCTTTGTGAGTCATAAGGAGACTTTATCGACTGGTATCGGACATATTGGCTAATATCGGACTTATGACCTTGGACTGGACTTGGACTGGACTTTCTCAATGTTTTATTCTTCTTGTACATAAACTTCTTCCTTATATCCATGTGCATGTTTATGAATTTGTTTCCCTAGTCTACCCAGACTAACACTTTGATACTTATTGAAAATGGGGGTTTTAATGTACAATACTGACTACTTATAATAATGGGAATCATCTAGCTATAATCTTCAGAAATATACACATATTCATGAAAAATGAAATATAAACATAACAATTATAAAAATGAAAATGGTGGTACTCTTACAAGGGTGAGAATATTTTGTTTGGAAGGGGACATCTAGCAGCTGTCTGGCAGATCTTTGATATAACTAGTGTTTACACATGTTTGTCTTCAAACATACACTAGGTTAGGGCTAGGCTGATGGTTAAGATTAGGTTTGGCAAGGGATTAAATAATAACACCTGTGGTGAGTTTAGTAGTTAAGGGTTAGAATTATAGTTAGAATTACAGTTATTGTAAAAGGTTGTGTTAGGAAAAAAAAAAAAGTTGGTGTTAGGATTAGGATTTTGTTTAGTTTTTTGTGGCATCACTGCCCTGGTGGAAGTAAGAAGCCCAGCCTTGCTCCTGAAGAGCCGCTGCTGAATTTGAACCGTTAATCCTGTGGACCACAGTCCCGCACACAACCACTATGCCACCAGGGCTCAGCAGACTTAAGGTTAATGTTAGTGTTAAGGTTAGTGGTTAAGTGATAATCATTGTGTTAAGGATGAAGAGTTAATTGTTAGAATTCAATTTAGAGTTAGGTTTAGGCTTAACTGATGACACCTGTGTGGAGGATTAAGCGCTAAGGATTAGAATTAGAATTAGAGTTAGATTTAATTGTAGCATTAGCATTACGGTTAATCTAAGGGTTAGGGTTAGTGTAAGGATTAGGGTTAGGGTTAGAGTAAGCATTAGGGTGAGTGTTAAGAGTTTGTGTTAGCTTTAGCGTTAAGGTTGGGGTGATTATCTTAGATTTAGGATTAAGTTTAGGGTTAGGCTATGGATTTAGTTATAACACGTGCATTAAGAATTGGTAGTTAAGGTTTGGGGTTACAGTTAGGATTAGGGTTAAAGTTTGTGTTGAGGTTAAGGTTTGGTTTAGGGTTAGAGTTAGGGTTAAGGTTAGGGCTATGGTTAGGGTTAGGTTTGGGGTTAGGGTCAAGGTTGGGTTTGTGCTGTGCTTAGGGTTAGTGTTAGTTTTAGCGTCAGATGTAAAGTGATAATGCCTGTGATAAGGATTAAGTATAAAAGGTTAGAGTTAAAGTTAAGGTTAGGTGTATAGTTAGTTATAGGGATTAATTAATAATATCGATGTTAGAGATTAATGGTAAAGGCTTAGAGTTAAAGAATTTGTATTAGGCTTAGGGTCTGTGTTATGCTTTGGGCAGGGGTCCTCAAACTATTGCCCACAGGCCACGTGCAGCCCGCCGAGGACATTTATCCAACCTGCCAGGTGTTTTTGCCACCACTGCCTGTCCTCCTTAGCAGTCGACTCATCCCAGGCCCGCAGTGAATTTGTTCATAGTTTTGTCTGCTGTTTGTTTTTTTTTGTAATTTATAGTCCTGCCCTCCAATGGTCTGAGGGACAGTGAACTGGCCCCTTGTTTAAAAAGTTTGAGGACGGCTGGTGGGTTTGCATTAAGTTTAGATACAGTGGTAAGTGATAAAGTCTGTTCTGAGGTTTAAGTGTTAAGGGTTAGAGTTAAGGATAAGGTTAGGTTCAGGACCTAAGGATAAGGTGTAAAAGATAACCCCAGGGTTACAGATTAGGTGTAAAGGTCTAGAGGGTGAGGGTTAGGGGTTTCTATAGGGTTTGGGTTAGATTTATAAGAAGAAAAAAATTATATATTTATTTATTTATTTACACACCACATTGTATACTTTTTTTTGTATACTTTTAAATCCATTTTCCGTACCCCAAACAAAATGCTGTATAGGTTTGAAGATTTTTGTATATGTCTATTCATTTACCTTTGCTACAAATATATCTGTGAGTGTGGAAGAGCATACAGAGGCCTAAGCTATAAAAATGACTTCATAATACATAGACTTTGAAGGACTGCATCTGGGTGTGGTAGGCTGACTCTTCTAGAGAAACAAAACCAGGTATACGCATATGTATACAACAACCTTCTATCAAGAAAGCGGCCCAGCCCAGACCAACCAAGTCCATGAGTCAAAAACTAGCTGGAGTCCCCTATAGACTCCCATACCTGCCAACAAATGACGCAAGAAGGCAGAATAAGAGGCAATAAATCACAGGTCAGTGGGTGCAGATCCAAATTGGCATGAACATGGCAGAACACCCCAGTCCCAGGGTTCTTGGGTCACATGAACCACCCGTCCCAAAGTCAAACACAGAATCCACGTAAGGAAAGAGAAGAAAAGGAGCAAGTTCTTCCTAATGTGTCTTATAAAAAGACCACTTCCCCAAAGTGGCATTATCAAACAGTGATCTGACTGACAGGTTGGACTCCATGCCCACCTTCACACAGGTACAAGAAGTCTCCATCTAATCTAACAGTCACACTGGGACTGCAGTACAGGACCACGGTCTCAGGGGATACCAAAGTCAATCGGCATAACAGAATCCTCGAATTCCACATCCCATTTTGGTGAGTAGAGATGGGGACCTTCAAAGCTCATGAGCAGTCATGTAAGGTACCATTGTCCTCTGTATCAGGAAAAGGTGGAGTGATTAAAAATCAAAGAAACATTGAAATGATTAGTCAGATGAAAAAAATGCACCACAAGAACATCAGTGTTCGCAAGAGTGCCACTAGAAATACAAGGTGATGCCAGCCGCCATCACCAACTGCTCTGAAAAGGACCACACTAGAAGGTCCTGGATAGAGAGGGAGAAAACGTGAAGTAAAACTCGAAATTATAAAAGAAACTCAGGGAGCGTACGTGGTTGGCTGCGGGACCGCGGGCTTAGCGGTTCAAATCCAGCGGCGGCTCTCAGGAGCAGCACTGGGTAGCGCCCCGACCACCAGAGGCAGTGATGGTTTAAAAAAAAAAAAAGAGAGAGAGAGAGAGAGAGAGACTCGGTTCACTAGTTGGAAGAAGGCTGGTTGAAGGCCCAAGGTAATGGCCCTTAGTCATCTTCAGGGCTACTACTGAACTCACCCCTGTGGCTCAAATGTGAGCAAACAATAGACAACTCCCTATGGGAACAATAATACTAATGAAGGAATGCACACTTCAGAAAAAGCAACTATTTAAAGCCAAGAGACAGCCCATACTCACGGACAAGGTTCAAAGGAGACAGGAAAGAAGAATGAAAACAAGCGACCAAGGAGGGAGCGGGCTAAGTGATGCTACATGACAGGGAGTGCAGTGAATAAAATGAAACAAAACGTACATGAATTGATCAATGTGAAACTGATGACCTGGGGAGCTTTGTAAGGTTAGTTGATTGCGGTAGATGTGATCCCAAACTCACAGGGAGCCTATCGGACAGCGCAGCACTAACCGCCCTGTGGCTTTCCGAGACTCTAACTATTTACAAGCCCATCGTTCTCCCAGGGAGTCACGGGGGTTGCTGACCTTGCACACCCGAGCCCAACCCGTACCCACTACACCACCAGACGGAAATGCCGCACCTCATCGTTTGATCTCCCCTTGACCCACTTTTAAATTGTCTCGGATTTTAATATTTTCTGCTTTCTTTTTGATTGAGGTTGTTTGTTTGCTTCCTGTTTGGGTTTTATGAGTTTCTATATATGAAATCCAGGAGAGGTGACTCTATAGAAAAAATAACTGGATTGATAATGCCAACTAGAGGCATATTAGGGAAGGATGAGAGGAAATGTGGGATTATCGACAATGTATAAAAGAAGGAAATGTTCTGAAATTGTGATGATTGCACATGCTCTTCTTAATATGATCGAATGATTCAATTATACGGTATGTAGCATACATGACCATAAAGGTATTTCCAAAATACATAAAACTGATAATCTGCTCTGGAAACTGTCACAAAATTCACCATGAAAATTTTAAAATAAAATAACAAAAGCTTAAAGTAAATAGATATAATAACGTAAACCAAATATGCTCAGATTCGTGAATATAAAGGAATTGCTTTTCTTTGATAATCTTGAACAATATCTATGGAAAGAAAATTCTACTATTCTTAAACTGTGAGCAGAAGATGTTTGCTTCTTTGCAAGATTGCCTTAAGCCATTGGTTCTCAACATTCCTGATGCCGTGATCCTTATTTACCATAAAATTATTTTCACTGCTACTTTATAAATATAATTTTGCTACTGTTACGAATCAGGCGACCTATGAAAGGGTCAATGAACCCTCAAAGGGGTCATGGCCCGCGAGTTGAGAACCGCCATCTGAAGTCATTGATACGCTAAAAGAAAGGTGAGTAAAGCACAAAAGCATACCTCCCAATGCTGAAGTCCCTTGCACAGGAACGGGGGATGACAATTCAGGGCTAGGAAGAAAAATGTTCAAAGTCAAAAAAATAATAGAAATATGATTTTGTTTTAGAGTGCTTTTCCCAGAAAAGGAAATCCCTGGATTCCGAAACAAGAATTCACAAGCCAAAATACTCCATAGCAAATTTAAGCCATCATAATTTATTTATTCCACATTTATTGACACCTATTCAATTAGAGTGATTCTCCTTCAAATGCTCCCTGGCTATTTTTTCATCACCTGGCTTCATTCTGCTCAACCTGTACCTCTGTCTGAAATTATTTTGTTCTTTTCCCTATCTACTTGCTTGTCCTCTGACTTCACTGTCTATATCATCCAGAAGTGCATTGCCCAGTATGGTAACCATTAGGCATCTGTGACAATTCAAATTAAAGCAAGTATGTTTAAAATTCACTTCTGTGATCACTTCCCACATTTGTTTTTCATCTACCTCAGGGAGTGATGGCTATACATTTGACCTTGTGATGGGTTTCTCCTTGTTCCCCCTTCCCCATCTCCCCCACTCCCAAACCTCCCGCCTTTTCCCCCCTTCCACCATTCCGCTACCATCATGATAAGGTTACTCCCATTACTATTCCTGAGGGTTTTATCTGTCCTGGATTCCATGTGTCAAGAGCTCTTATCTGTACCAGGGTATATACTCTGGCCTACCTGGTTTTGTAAGGAAGAACTGGGTCATGGTAGTAGGAGGGAGGGAGGATTCAGAAACTATAGGAATGATGTGTGCTTTGCCGGTGCTATATTCCACTCTTGTAATGCCCTTTTCTAAGGACTAATTCTTCTTCCTTGATCTTAAACCAAACCATGTAGCTTTGTTCTTTCCCACTCCCAAAATATGTGAGACAAAAATCTCCATATTCAAAGAGGACCATATGGCCAGCCCCACTATGAAGCACTGCCTCTGTCGCTGACCCAAGGCCCTATGGAGACAACACTGGAGAAGCAGTGTCGAGAGTGCACCCAGTATGACCCCACCACACCGAGACAAAACACTAAAGGCATGCAGCAGAACTGTAGGAGGAGCGGAGCATGGAGTTCCCAATGAAGGGTCAAGGATATACTTTGGGACTAGGATGTGGCACCCCATCAGACTCAACTGGGTGACACTCCTGGAGGTCAACAAACAGACCTTAAACTATTTACAGGTTTTTCTTTTGTTATTATTATTTTTTTACTTATTTATATATTTTTCTGGACATTGTTTTGTTTTTGTTGTTGTTGCCATCATTTTGTTTCTTTTGTCACTTCATCTTGCAATGTCTTTTTTTTTTTTGTACATATTATTATCTCTGCAAGTCTATCTAGATAAAATAGGCTGGATGAACAGTCTGGAGGAAAAAACAATGGGACTGATGGTTCCAGGAGGACATGGAAAATGGGGAGGTGGGGGAAAGGAGGTGATGCTCACCAATCCAGTGATAAGGGGAAAACAAGTGATTCAAAATCAGTGGCAAGGTGGGTGTGAAAGGCCTGATAGGGATTTAACAAGAATAATTAACAGAGAGAGATTACTGAAACCCAAATGAAAGTTGACCATGATAGTGGGACAAGAGGAAAGTAAAAGGAAATAAAGGAAAGAACTGAAAGTCAAAGGGCATTTATAGAGGTTGAAGTAGAGGCATATACATAGGTAAATATATTTATATTTGATGATGGGAATAGATCTACTTATATCGTTAGTATTAAGGCAGCAGATGGACATTGGACCTCCACTCAAGTAAAAATGTGTGCACAAGCAAAAGTGGTGACAAAAGCTCATCGTGCCTGGCACAATATAGCATCTGGGATCTTAAAGGCTTGAAAGTAAACAAGCGACCATCTAACTCAGAAGCAACAAAGTCCACAGAGAAGAAGTCTGTGTGACCACAAGGTGTCAATGGAATCAGTTATCAGGCATAAAAGAACAAAAATCATGTCGTCGCATGCCCACCTTCCTGATATGATTGCTGAAGACAAACGTGTACATAAGCAAATATGGAAAAGAAAGCTGATGGTACCTGGCTATCAAAAGATATAGCGTCTGGCATCTTAAAGGCTGAAGGTAAACAAGCAGCCATCTAGCTCAGAAGCCACATGGAAGAAGCACACCAGCCTGTGCGACCATGAGGCATCAAAGGGATCAAGTATCAGGCATCAAAGAACTAAAAATTGTATCATTATAAATGAGGAAGAGTACAGATTGGGGATCCAAAACCCATCTGTAGGTGAAGCGACATCCCCTTACAGAAGGATCACAGGGAGGAGATGAGGCAGTCAGGATACAGTGTAGCAATGATGAAATATGCAACTTTCCTGTAGTTCTTAAATGCTTCCTCCCTCCCACAATCATGATCACAATTCTACCTTACAAATCCGGTTAGACCAGAAGATGCACACTGGTACTGGAACCGGAAACATGGCTAATCCAGGACAGATGATCCCTTAGGACTGGTTAGAGTGGGTGAAGGGAAGGTGGAGTAGAAAGACAGAACCGATGTAAAGATCTACATATAACCTCCTCCCTGGGGTATGGACAACAGGGAAGTGGGTGAAGGGAGATATTGGACAGTGTACTATATGACAAAATAATAATAATTTATAAATTATCAAGGATTCTTGAGGGAAGGGGAAGTGGGGAAGGAGGAGAAAAATTAGAAGCTAATATTAAGGGCTTAAGTGGAAAGAAATGTTTTAAAAATGATGATGGCAACAAATGTATGAATGTGCTTTGTGTACAATGGATGTGTTTCTATTGTGATAAGAGTTGTATGAGCCCCCAATAAGTTGATTGAAAATAAATAATCTCCATATTCTTGCTTCTAAGGAACATTCTGGCTAGACCTCTTCCAAGACAGATTTGTCACTCTTCTGGCATGTTACATTTAATATTCTTTACAAACATCATAATTCAAACACATCTGTATGGCACAAAAAGACTTTTCCCAGCTTTGTCTCCCCTAAAGACATGCCAAACATTAGAGACTGTTTGCCAGCACATGGTGGGAGGTTCGATACTTAGAGATATCCTCCCTGAAAGGCAGTCAGCCTTCAGACTATGGTCTGGTCCCCCCAAAGGTGAGGCTCACTCCCTGCGGTTAAAAACAGTGGATTCTTTCCTCTGAACGCTTACGCTAAATCAAGTCTGCAGCTCCAGGGTAATCAAGGTTAGACCACCCTCATGAATCTAGAATCCGCCCATTTTGTCACATGTGTACCACCCATCCCTCCCCTTACTATTACATGTCTACCCCTAAATCATTCCCCTCTTTACTGTATTGCCTATAGCACACCCCTTCCTGTGACATGTGTCTTTACCTGTAATTAGGGAGCTTGTATACTTTCCAAAGGTATATAAATCTGGGTTAGCAATAAAGAGTCCTCACCCTGCCCACCCCCCATACTCTCTGCCCCTACTCTCTTCCCCTGCTCTCTCTTCCCTGTCCCTTCCCCTCTCAATCTCTCCTGCCCTGTACCACCAAGAGCAGCTGAGGTGAGCATGCTGCCACGAAATGTGTCTGACTACATTATTTCATTCTCCCTTTTATCTCTTATTCTCTATGACTTTACTATAATCTTTACTTATTATCAATGTACAATTGCGCCTACTGGACCTCTGATGATTTTTTAGAGGCTGGTTCCCCTAACAGACATCACTGTGTCTTGAGTCTTTTTTTTTTCACTGACTTTCATATGCATATAAGGAGACTGAAAAGACATGACGTGGGCCAGGTGCACCTTGATCCTCAAAACATCATTGCTTTCAACTATTTTAAAGAGCCCTTGTGCAGCAGCACATGAGCCAATATAATGTGCTGCTTGCTTTCCTGACCACTGCTTCCATGGGCATTGCTTGGGGGTCAAGTAAAGTAAAATCCATGACGATTTTGATCTTTTCTCTCTTTATTATGTGATGTTGCCTATTAGACCAATTGTAAGAAATGTTGTTTTCTTTGTGTAATCTATAAGAAAGGTTACAATCTTTGATCATATAAGTAAGGGCTTCAACTCCTCTTCACTTCCAACAAGCAAAGTTGTATTATCTGCAGGTCACAAATTTTTAATGAGCCTTGCTCCAAACATTTTGGCACATACTTCTCCCCATAATACAGCTTCTCAGATTATTTGCTCAGCATACAAATTGAAGAAGTAAAGTGTAAATTACAACCCTGAAACACCTTTCCTGACTTTGAGACAAACACTATAACCTTGTCCTATTCCAATAACTGCCTCTTAATTCCACATGAACACAATTAGGTGTTTTGTAATTCCCATGCTTCACAATGTCTGTTATGATCCTTCAAGTCAAATGCCTCTAAATGGTTAATAAAACACAAGTAAACGTTTTTCTAGTGTTCTCTGCTGTCAGCCAAGACCCATCTGGCATGAGCAATGGTATTTTTCACTCCGTGTCCTTGTCTGAATCTGACTTGAGTTTCTAGAAGTTCTTGGTTGATGTACTGCTGCAATAGGTATTTTAATTACCTTCAAAATTTCACTTGTGTGTAATATTGATGATACTGTTCGATGATTTCTGTATTCTTTTGGATCACCCATGTTGGAGTGGACTCAACTATGGATCTCTTCCAGGCAGCTGGCCATGGTAACCAGAAAGGGGATGTGCCCAGTGTTGCATTCCTTCCATACCATCTATCATTGATCATATACCTCCTGAGATGATTGAAGATCAAACAATTCACTTTAGTATACTGACTCTATATTCTCTCCAAACCTTTTCCCTACAGTTTTATTGTCATCTAAATCACATATTATACAATTCAATAGTTTGATCACACCAAGGAGATTTGTACAGTCATCATCACAATCAATTTTATAACTTTTCATTCTTGTACTCACCGTTATGAGCAGTGCCAAACCCCCACCCCCACCCCCGAGAAGCAATAATCCAGTTACTGTCGCTATAGACTTACCTTTCCTGGATTTCATATACAGAAAAACATTTTTTAAGAATAACAAAGTAAGAGCCCAAATCAAAAGAAAGCAAAATATTTAAAATGAGAACACATAGGGGAGATGAAATAGGGTACTATTTAAACTAACTGCAGCCACAGCAATCCATTTTCTAATGCATTCTGCATGATAGCAAGGCTACTCACATCCCTGATCCATGGTCAGAGGGGATTCGCCAACGGCTTAATACACATGTATTTCCCTTCAGTTTGGGTTAGGTGTTTTGTTTGTTTGTTCATTTGTTTGTTTGTTTTCAATGCTTCCTGCATTTCAATACTCTTCCCATAGAATCTTTAAATATTGCAAATCCAGGCTTGAATTTTTCTTCTATTTTCTCAGCTTGACCAATGCTAAGTGCATTCTTGCCTTTCGGCACTATGCAGACTATGCCGCTTGAGATAGGGATCTCACATGTGCTACATTGGTGGCTCTTCTTTACTGATGGTATCAGGATTCTCTCACTTCTTATTTGTAAGATGGCTCACTTACAGGCCCAGTGGGATGTCAAAATTTATAAACCCCCCTCTATTAATGTTTGACACAATCTATTTGCATGATCCCACCCAATCATTTGGCAGAACTTACAGAGAACACAAGACATGGATAGGAGAGTCACTTCACCACAGGTCAGCCAGACTGGTTTCATTTGGTCTTAGTGACAGTGTCTGACAAAACCAAATCACCTAGAAGCCAAAGACTTGTAAGATACCAGAAAAGCCCACTCAGAGTAGAAGAGCTATAATCAATTATGAAGCGCATAGTAAGATAAGGGGTGTAAACACAGCATGTAAGTAGAAAGGGGAAACTGTGAAGAGATGGATGAAAAACCTGCTTCCCTTAGGTCAGGAGACCAAGTTGGTCAAATCCTTCTCCAAATCAAAATCAAATTTAAGTTCTATATGCTAACTCAGCAAGTATTCCAAAAGGTTAAGTCTACTTACTTGAGTGAAACTAGGCTTTGTCTTGCTGAATCTTAAAGAACACTATTTCAATGGTGGTAAGGAAGGAACTCAATTATTCAAATTAATATCTGACCCTCCTGCTATTCTTTCAAAAGACAAGAGAAAATTTAACAAGAATCTTTTCATAGAGGTCTAAATACAAGCATGTACATATGTAAATATATTTTTATTTAACAATGGAGAAATAGATCTATGTACATATATTTATAGATTTAGTTATTTTTGTTTTTTGAGCATCACTGCCCTCTGGTGGTGGGAATAGGAGGCCCAGCCTTTGCTCCTGTGGAGCTGGAATTGAACCTCCATCCTTGTGGGTCGCAGTCCCGCACACAACCACTATGCCACCAGGGCTCAGCCTTAGATTTAGGATTAAGGTAGCAGATGGACATTGAGCCTCTACTCAAGTACTCCCTCAACACAAGAACACTTTGCTCTATTAATCTGGCATTCCATGATGTACATCTTCCCAACATGATTGCTAAAGACAAAGCAGATGCATAAGCAAATATGGTGAAGAAAATTGATGGTGTCCAGCTATCAAAAGATACAGTATCTGAGGTCTTAAAGGCTTGAAGATAAACAAGCAGCCCTTCAGCTCAGAAGCAAGAAAATTCACATGGACAAAGTACACCAGCCTGTGTGATCACGAGGTGTCGATAACCTCTAGTCTTGGGCATCAAAGAACAAAAAGTCATATTGTGAATAAGGGGGGCAGACCTTATTTGGGGGGAGACCCAAAACCCATGTGTAGGCAACTGGACATCCTCTTACAGAAGGGTCGTGGGGAGGAGACATGCCAGTGAGAGTGCAGTGTAGCACCGATGAAACATACAGATTCCAATTCAACCTTACAAATCCATCTAGAACAAAGTCTATACACTTGTACAGATAAGAGCTGGAAACATAGGGAATCCAGGACAGATAAACTCCTCGGGGTCAATAGTGAGAGCAGAAATATCAGAAGGATAAGGGAAAGCGGGGTGGGGGGGGTAGAAATGGGGAACCAATCACAATGATCTACATATAATCCCCTCCCTGGGGGTACAGACAACAGACAAGTGGGTGAAAGACATAAAAAAAATAAGAAGAATTTATAAATTATTGGGGGTTTGTGAGGGAGGGACAGTGGAGGAGGGGAGGGGGCAGAGGAATGATATCAAGAGCTCAAGTAGAAAGAAAATGTTTTGAGAATGATGGTGGCAACTAATGTACAAATGTGTTTGACAGGATGGATTGTGGTAAGAGTTGTATGAGCCCCCAATAAAATGATTTCCAAAAAAAGGAATCTTTTTATATGTTTCTATTAGGCATGCCTCCTTCAAGAATCTGTAAAAATGTCACTCATCACAGAAGTAGGACACACAGTTATGTTGAACTTGGACACAGAAATTGCTAGGCTGTTTTTTTTCTCTCTAGGCCAAACCAATATTAAGTACTCCAGCTAAGACTGTCAACTTAATACCAGTGACAAGCAATTTCCTACTGTGGTGTTTTCTCAGAACATCATTAATTTTTTATTATTTGTTTGCATTAGTCACTTTTCACCACTCTTGCATAAGCCTGTCAGTGGCATTCAGGTGGAATCATATCCAAAGATATATAGAGTCTTATCAAACATAAATTTTAAAATAATATAAAACAAGCAAAACACAGGCTTGGTTATCCAGATTACTATTCCCTGACAATCTTCTAAACTTTGTCTTGCTCTTGAACCTTTTACTGTAATTCATAAACCACAAAAGAACTCCAAAGAATACATTGGGAATCTTAGGTGGTAATCTCAGACATGTTTTTTACTTTGTGTATGACTTGGGAAAATACTTTAGTTGCTCCAAGCTTCAGAAGCCTGATCTCCAAAAAGGTAATACTTACCTGTCCAACCTATTTCAGAGTGTTGATGGAAGCCAACGATATTATTATAGTCAAAACATAGTGAAAAGCATGAAATGGAATGCAAACGTAAGAGGAAACAAGAATCAATTGAAACATTGACACATGTCATCCTAAACAGAATTAATACTTGCTGAACTTATTCAGCTCTATACTCTATGAAAGACATCCTCATCCACAAATAGATGTCATTTGCAATACAAAATTCCCAGGAAACACTCTTCACACTGAAAATTCTCACAAGACCTGATACTGATACAGCAGACAGTCAGTTACTCATTTAACGATATTTCATAAACACATATGCTAGGTTGGGCCGTGTACTGACCTTTGAGGGTATTAAAACAGAAAGGACAGCTAGCAGGGGTGATGGAAGCTACCTGTAGACACTTTCAAGAAACTGGAGTATGATAAAGACAGGTACTGGAGGACTTTAACAAAAAAATCATAATGTAGGAGTGAGAAGCATGTCTTGATGGTCGTGCTGGGCAGGAATGAGCTGAGAGGTTGAAGATTTGGGGGACAGCACAGGACAGTGAGAAGCAGAAATGAGATGGGATGTGAGGTGCTGCCATTTAGTCGGTTCTAACCCATAGCCACTCTGTGGACCTTAGAGCAGAGCACTGACCCATCTTGGGCTCCCCCCCCCCCCACTCACATCCTGCATCCGGGTAAACACACGCTCTCTAAGAGAGGCTTAGCCAACCACTACGAGAACACTTAGCATGGCCCCAACGATGTCCGCGACCTCAGGCCCAGAACCTGTGAATAGGCCGTTTCATGTCAAAGGACATTAGTTGGCAGGTGAAATGAAGGTGGCTAACCAGTTGACGTCACAAGTAGGAAATGTATCCCGACTGAGCCACATGTAATTACAAGGATCCCAAATCATGGAAGAGGAAGGCAGAAGAACGTCAGACGAGTTTGATATGCAGAAAAGCGTGATTGAGCATGGAGAACCAGGAGATGACAGAGTACAGTCTCTACAACAGGGGTTCCCAACCTTCCTAATGCTTCGATGCTTTCATACCATTCCTCATGTTGTCGTGACCCCACACACACCATCAAATTATTTTCGTTGCTACTTCACCACTGTAATTTTGCTACTGCTATAAATCTTGGGTAACACCTGAGAAAGGGTTGTGGGAACCTTCAAAGGGGTCGCGACCCACAGCTTGAGAACCACTGCTCTAGCGACAGAGAACAGGCAAAGAAGCGGTCTCCTCTAAGCGCTCTAGAAAGCTGAGGCTGCTTACACGCATAGAAATGTGTCTTCTGAGATACCCTAGGGTGTCACTCTGTTCTATGAGTCGCGGAGGACTTAGGAGAAGTGAGTCGCTGACAGCTGCAGTGACTTGCAAGAGAAATAATGGAATCACTTGGACTGCGACGTGGAGAAATGTTCTCGACGGGAGACAGGATAGAAGAGGCGCATGCACCAATCAAAGGGGTGACAGTGGCTCAGACAAGGTGGGTAGCAGTGGAAACAAAGAAACAAATGAAAACCCTCAACCCACTGCCATCGAATGCATCCTGATTCACAGCAACAGAATCAGGCAGCACTATAGCCGACTGCTTATCTTTCCCTTGCGAGGCAGCTGGTGGGTTCTGACTGCCGGATTTTCTGCTAGCAGACCAACGCTTCACACTCCGCTGCACCCCTAAAAGTTTTCTGGGAGGAGTGAGATGGTGAAAAGCGCTCAGATGCTAGATATATTTTAAGTCTAAAGGCAACAGTATTTCCTGAGGGATTGGATGCTGTGATAAGTTAGGGGTACACTTGGTTGGGTCAGATTTCTCAGTAGTTTGGCATTTAAGGCCCAGTAATCCCCATGATGTTAGTTAACACAATGTAACCAACTCCAAAAATGGAAAATTTTATTTCTCAGGGTTATTGTGAGAATTAAATGCAAACGCAAAGGTTGTTGATATGTAAATGACCGTGGTTATAACTGTATGTATATGTGCACACATACATACGCACAGAGAGAGAGAGTTGTGTGAGAACTGATGGTGTGGTTGGGTACATGTCATTTCATAAGAGGTCTGTGGGCATCATCACCCTTTAACAACCAGGCCATCATGTACTGCAACAATACTAGTCATGTGTACCACAAGGATAACCCAGCACTAGACATACTCATTGGCAGAAACATAGCAGGAGGAATAATATATCCTGCTATTCATATATATATAAACACAAAATATATATGTATATATCATATATATCATATAACATATATATCACTGCCCACTACTCACAAATGTACCAAAACTCACACATGTCCAGTCGATTCCAGCCCGTGGTGACATTATAGGGTAGAGTCGAACTGCTTTCTACAGTTCCCAAGTTTGCAAATCTTTTGGGGAGCAAATAGCCCCACCGGTCTCCCAGTTGGTGGGTTTTGAATTGCTGACCTTGCAATTAGCAGCTGAACTGGTAAGCCACTAGGACATGAGAGTTCTCTGAATGTATCAAAGGGAGATATACATCCATTGTGTCAAGCACTTTTGAACATCTGTTTCCCTCATCGTTCTCAAAACACTAGCACAGTCATTTTTGAATGTCTGGAATTTGACTGCCTCCACAACTCTAACTATATGAGCATGTGCTTACACTAAGCTTTGCATTTCCTGTCTAGTTTCCGGTGCTATAATATACCATGTATCCAGCACATGGCATAAAAATATATAAAATATATTATAGTGTGTATAATATACTGACTAGTATACTATAGATAGGTTCTTATTATGAATATACACTTTTCAGATACAAAGAATCAAACGTTGCCCTTTTTTACAAAAGCTGTTCTTCAGTATTGAGTTGGGAAAGGAGGAAGTGAAGATACAAGAGAGATCTCCTACTGATGAACACAAGGAGAATTTCAGTAAGCAGGAGAGAATCAAAACACAAACGAAATGATTTCTTTGGGTCCATTCCAGGGAAAACCAAGGTTTTCATTCATTTTACCCTGTTCTCTCATTTCTTCCCAGTTGTAATGAATCAGGTACTCTGTCACCAGGAACTGGTTAGTCATGTATTGTGTCATAAATATATTTCTCAGCTGGAAACAAAAATAAATCTACATTTTTCCTCCTGAAATGATCAAGCCCAAAGGGCTTTTTGTCCAAAAAAAAAACACTTCATTATCATTGGGGTAGAGTGATTTGAAACAAAAGCAAACCAAAAGCAACCTCACTACTACAAGTCATTTTTGACTCAGAGCCACTTTAGCTGGAACACGACAGAACTGCCCTTGTGGGTTTTTGAGACCCCATTCTCCACATTCGTGTACACAAACACCAACGCTCGATCAGACCGAAACAGCACACACTGCACACCCTGAAAGGGCACTCTGTGCAAGCTCTGTGAGGTACTATAAAGGTTATGAAGAATCTTAAAACACAGTTCTTTTTCTCGGCTTCGCTGTTAGAAAAATGAGTAAGAGATCGGCCCCTGGTATTTTATAAAATCACTTATTTCATTGATACTTTAGATTCCTGTGAAGATCTTGTTGCTACCCCACACCTCAAGGCCATCGATTGAGTCCCACTCCTACCGACCCTGTCCAGCAGAGCAGAAGTGTCTCAGGAGGTTTCCAAAGCGATCACTTGTGAGGTGTGCACACAACCAGACTTTCCTCCCTCGGAGCTCCTGGTGGGCTCAAACTGCTTGGCTTCGAGTTAGCGGTAGTTCTCAACCAAAGAGACGCCCTGGCCCCTCTTAGGATGGCTAACTCCAATTACTTTTGCTGTGATGATTAAGTGAAGAAATAATTAAACAGGTTGCACAATAAAAATGCAATTTAACTAGAGATTAGAATGTAGTGCTAAGAATTGAATATTAGTCCATCTCCCAACTTCACCCCTTCCTTAGCTGAATAACTAGAGTTACTTAATGAAAGTATTAAAATAACTGCTTGCACCTCAAGGGACTTCTATGAGGACTAAATAATTATATAAAGGTAAATTACCTGACATACTATTAGCATTAATAGACATTACATGATGAACTTGATAGTTATTCCTTCCCTGTCTTTGAACTCTTTTCAATAGCAGCACAGCTATTTCCACCCTGATAGAAACTCTATCTAATTGCGGTTTGCTTTGCTCATCCAGTGAATTCTTTACCATTGTTTCAAGTTTCACTATTTAATTTTCCTTCTTAAAGTTTTCTGGTTCTTAATTCTAGCCATAAAGGTGAGATGACATGATAATAAAACCAACTAGACGCTCTTGGGTTATGTCACTGCTGATACCAAAACCAACCAAACCCATTGCCAGGGAATCCCTACTGACTCGTAGCGACCCCATAGGATGGAGAAGAGCAGCTCTTGTGGGAATCTGAGACTGTAACTCTTTGAGGGGGGGGCATCACTGCCCTCTGGTGGTCGTGGGAGCTACCCAGCCTTGCTCCTGGAGAGCTGCTGCTGGATTTGAACCGCCAAGCCCGTGGGCTGCAGTCCCACACTCAACCACTACGCCACCAGGGCTCAGCCCGGATGGTAACTCTTTACAGGAGTCAGTCTCACCGTTCTCCAGCAGGGCAACTGGTCGTTCCAATGATGCAGCTAGCAGCTTCCAAAACATCATTGAACTTTAATAATAAAGATCCAATAGCTTGATACAAATGATGCATTGAATGTTATAAGAGCTGTAAGCGCCCTCAATAAAATCAACAAAAAAAAAAAGACTCAATAGTAGCCAAGTGCAAATTTCACAAGCACTTCACAGCATATTTTTTTCAATAGAAACCATCTGCCCTGCAAGATGGTTGTGTTGTAGAGTATTATTTTTTAATGATATTCTAACATTGCAAACAGCTTAGAAAGAGCATGAGAGATGTTATTAAACCCTTAAAAAATCTACTAGAGTTAGAGTTGCACGATCTGAAATCAAATTTCAATGCCGCACTTCACTATCTACATGATACTTATTCATTTTTCCATTTGCAATTTCCACTTGCATTTTCAATTAATTATTGAGCAATTTTTATGAGTCAGGTAAGGTTTAAAGGTCTGGGAATATAAAAATAAACTATAATTAACTGAGAACATAGGAGGTGGGGGTGGAAGCACAGTGGATCATGGAATATCCCTGAATGGAGCAAACATTAAGCATTAGGCCACTTACTGAAAGATTGATCCTTCAGATCCACCTAGAGGTATCTCAGGAGCAAGGCCTGGAAGTTGACTCAGAAAGGTCACCACCACTGGAAGCCTGATGGAGCAAGCTCCACTCTGTCACACTGAGAGTCAGTCGCCATATGGTAGAATCAGCCTGACAGCAACTGATTTGTTGTGTGTGTGTGTGTGTGTGTAAGGGGGGAGTGAGCAAGGAAGACCACCTAGAGGAACTGTTGTCTCAACTGTGATAAAACAATCAATGTGATTTATCCCAGTATTTTATATTTTCTGCTTTATTTTTCATTGACTTTTTTCCTGTTTTACTCTGTTGTTGTTGGGTTGTTTTATTTATATTTTTTTGTTTTGATTTTTATATGTTTTTCTGTATACGAAATCCAGGAGAGCTAAATCTACAAAGAAAGTAACTGAGTTATTAGTTTCCTAGGGACGTGGCAGGAGGCCTGGCAGCACAAGGCTATGTTATGTTATGTAATGTCATATTATGCAATGTAATGTTATGCTAACCACAAGGTCAGCAGTTCAAAACCACCATCCTCTTGGCAAGAGAAAGACATGCTTCCTCCTCTTGTACAAAGTTACAGTCTTAGAAACCTTCAAGGGCAGTTCTGTCCTGTCCCCTAGGTCACTGTGGGTCAGAATTAACTTGATAGAGGTGAGTTTGGTGTTTGTTTTTTTGAGGGGTATAACAAGGCAGGTTGGCAGGAAATGAAGAGCTAACAGTAATTGGTGCAAGGAAGCAGAAATGTCCTAACGTTGATTGTGGTGATGACTGCACAACTGCTTGAGTAAGCCTGAATTATTGAAATATATGACATGTGAATAATAAGTTAACAACCCTGCTAAAAATTCAATAAACAAAATAACCAAAAATAATTAGAATGTTCACTTGTTATCCAGGGTGTAATCAGTACCACTTAATAACTTGTGCAAACATTATTGTGTACAGACTTTCGCTGAAACCACAACAGAACATTTTTACTAGGAAAGAAAGAAATGTGCACAGTAGCCATGCAACAAGGAAGGAAATGTAAGGGCACAAGAGTGGTCTAAGAAAACATGTGGCTGACTCCTCAGCTTGAGGAGGAAAAGGAGGACAGGTAAGGATAGAGGCTTCGATCCAGTCCCAGCTATAACTCACCTTGTGAGACATGTTCATCTTGGTCTTAAGAACTGAGAGAGCTTTAAACTTTAAAAACGGTAAACTGCTTTAAAGAAGGAGTGAAGCAGGATCAGATCAGAGAATGTATCAGAGAGAAGCAGAAAGTTCTACTGGCACACTTTTGCACTAGGAAAGAGTAGGGACAGTGGAGACAGAGTCAAGAGATAATTGGGGAATAAAAGAAAGGAAGGCACAGAGGAAATGAAAGAAAGAAATCCATGCAAGTAGGTGGGTGATGGTGATAGTCACTGATACGAGAAACCCCAAAGGAGAAACCGATCCAGGAGGAAATCATGAGGTCAGCCTTGAGTGCATGGAACTTAAGGAAGCGTTGGCAATTCATTCTGGATCACGTGGGCCATAAAAGTTTAATGAGATGATCTCAAAATCTCCTTCCAACTCTATGTTTAAAATCATAGATTGCTAAAGAACATTGCCTTTGGAAAAATACTGTTGTAAAAGTAAAGTGAATTTTTAAAATATACCGTTTATTTAAAGGGTGCACACTTGAGCGATGTTTTGGAAATGTTTGGTCAGCGTAATTGCTGGCATAGGCGTAGATAACATGAACATCTCACATGTGGAGAACATTCAGTATTTCAAAAACTGGACACTATAGGGGCGCAGTATAGCACCGACAAAACTTACAACTTTCCTCTAGTTCTTCAATGCTTCCTCCCCGCAACACCCACTATCATGACCCCAATTCTACCTTACAAATCCAGCTAGACCAGAGCATGTGCACTGGTACAGATCAGAGCTCGCAATATGAGGAATCGGGACAGACAGACCCTCAGGACCAATAATGAGAATTGCAATGGCAGGAGGGGAAGAGTTGGGGTGGAAGGAGAACGAGGAAATGAATCACAATGATCAATATATAACCCGCTACAGAGGGACAAACAACAGAAAAGCAGGTGAAGGGAGACAACAGATCGTGTAAGATATTAAAATAGTAATAATTTATCAAGGGTGCATGAGGGAGGGAAGATAGGTGTGGTTGTTACATAGTCTGGTGTCAACTGGGGGATTAAGAGTGAAGGGGTGGAGTCTAGTCTGTCAATCGGATAATAGTCAATTAGGCCTTTGTGTGTGTGCATGGCTTTCTCCTGAGAATTCTGGGAAATCTGTTTTTTTCTCCTGGGAGTGGGAGAAAGTCTCTGCTCACTTCCTTAGAGACTCACTACTGACAAAGCTGACTTCCTATGAGACATCTCTAAGGAGAAGAGACCATATGAACCTACCCTAATGAAGGCCTGGGTGTTGGAGAAGCCACGTGGACAGCCCTGCCGGCACTGAGAAGCTTATAATGCCACTGGATCCAAAGACTTTCTACCCACTGGCCTGTGGTCATCTTGCATTCAGCGTCACTGCATGTGTTTCATGAGTCTGAAGAGAACTTCATACATTGGTACTGGACATAGGGGATAATATTGGACGTATGAACTTGACCTGGACTGAACTGAGATGTCTCAATAGTCAATTGCTATTATATATAAACCTTTTTCTTATAGACATATGTGTGTCCATGCATTTGTTTCTCTAGTCTACCCGGACTAACACAGTGGGGGAGGGAGAGAAAAAATGAGGAGCTGATACCAAGGGATCAAGTAGAAAGGAAATGTTTTAAAAATTATGATGGCAACATATGCATAAATAGATGGATGGATGGATGGTTGGATAATAGAGTTATAAGAGCCCCCAGTAGAATGATTTTTTTAATTGGAAAATAGAGTTACAACCTGCCAACCTAATATGTCTACATTGATTCTTCCTTTTCAGAGTGAATACATCCATTCTATATCAATTCATTACCACTAGCTGCCATAAACTAGTTTTCCAATGATGTATGGAAATCTTTAGCTCCTGTAAGTCTAAAATCCCTCACCTCCCATCTTCAACTTTGTACTGCTACTGCCCAGGTGCCACAAATGACCTCTTCCCTATGCCTAACGCCCACCAGACCCAGAATCTTAACATTAGCACTGAAAGATTCATCTAGTTTGTGCTATTCATATATTCGTTATATTCCAGGAAGCGATCCACATTCTCACCCATATTTAATAATAAATCCTTCTACTAAGGTGTACCATTTGAGAACAACTAAAATATTAGCCCTTAAATCTAAACAATAGTTGTCCTGCTGGGTTGAATTGTCCCCCTGAAAATGCATGCTGCAAATCCTAACTTTTATGCCAGTGAATATAATCCCATTTGAGAACTAGGTTTTACCTGTTATGTTAATGAGGCCGTGCCAGTGTGTGGTGTATATTTTATCAATCACTTTTGTGATAAAAGGAACAGGCTAGGCACAGAAGAAAGCAGGCACTGGAAGGCTGATGCTATCTCAAATGAAGAAACTCCAAGAAGGGCCAGCCAGAAAATCTGACACAAGAACGTTTCCTCCAGAACACAGAGAGCTTTCCTCTAGCGCTGGTGCCCTGGACGGAGACTTCTAGCCTTTTTAAGGGAGCTCTGGGGGCATTGTGGTTAGTCATTGGGTTGATGACCATAATGTCAGTAGTGTGAAAACCCCAGTCATTCTGTGGGAGAATGATGGGGTTTTCTAATCACGTAAAGATTAGATTGGAAACTCACAGGGGACAATTGTACCCTGAGCTATACCAGAAAAAAAAAAAAAACCCTAGTGTCATTGCACCATTGCAGATTCGACACCACAAAACAACACCCTGTAGGTTTCCAAGTCTATCAGTCTCTACATGAGCAGAAAGCCCAGTCTTTCTCCTGCAGAGCTCTTCATGGCTTCGAACTCCTGGCCATGTGGATCCCAGACCAACACATAACCACTACACCACCAGGGATCCCCTGCTTGGAGAGTTGCTATAAGCCAACTCACCTTGTCCTATAGGATCTCTTTATATTTATATATATATATGGCTCTTAGATCTCTTATCACAATCCATACATTTATCCATTGTGTCAAGCACATTTGCACATATGCTACCATCATCATTTTCAAAGGATTCTCTTCCCACTCAAGCCCCTGATAGCAGCTCTCCATTGTCCTTTAAAGTCTCTGTAAGTCAACCATGAGGGTATTTTTAAAACTATTAGAAAATAAAATTCTGGTCATTAAAGTCACCACTTGTGGAACTTCTTGCTACCGTAGCACTAAGAACATAAGACAACAGTCTATCGTTCCATATAAGCCAGAAATCTGCTTTCTTATTTAAGAGAAACAAGTGTGCCTCCTCAGGAGGTCAGACAGTAAACAAGCACAGCGGCTATGATGGTAGTCTGGAAAGGGCGGTGTCCTTGGGATGGGGAAACGCATTTGGGACTTACCCGCAGGCCCGGTCATTGCAAGAACTGGCAAGAAAATGGAAAGGGACCATTAAATTTGGGATGAGTCTTGGAGTCAGTATGACAGACAACAACTAATCTGCCAAATATGAACTCAGGGAAAAGAGACACTCACCTGCTTACAGTTCCCTTTGTGTAAGCCATTTTCTAAGAAAAACAAAGATATTTTTAAGGACTGTGTTTTTTAAAAAACAATTATTAGGCATCAAATGAAACTTATTTCATGGGAACATGAGTTTCCTAGCAACATAGAACCCATGTTATTATTATCCATGGTCAGACAAATGGTAAGATAAGGAACTAAGTATGTTTTGAGACAATGAAAATATCTCAATGCTCTGTCTCTGTTTATGTGCCTATAAGTTCCTGAGCCCTTCCTTAAATGGGCACAGACTCGCAATTCTTGCGTGTTAGCCATTCTAACATATGTCTACAAATTAGAGATTAACTGGACATTATATAATATAAGGCATTCATGGTAACTTTTACCCTATAGCAATAAGCTGTGGTGGTTGTGTACCGGTGAGTCAGTTCTGACTCAGAGTGACCCTCTGCAAAAGAGACAAAACAGTGCCCAGTCCCGTGCCAGCCTCACCATCGTTCTGATGTCTGGCCCATCGATGCAGCCACTGTCTCTATCCATCTTGTCTTCCGCTTTTAGCTGTCCCTCCACTTACACAAGTATGATGTCCTTCTCCAGGGTCTCGTTCTCACTAGACTCGCTGCCATCCCATCAATTCTGACTCAGGGCCACTCTCCAGAATGGGTTTCGGAGAACCCCTGGGGGTCTCAGGGACTGTGGCCCTAGATGGAGGTAGAAAGCTTCCTCCATTGTCTGCCTGTAGAGACTGGCATCTCCCAAGTGCATGTGTGAAGTACATGAGAGGAAGTTTTGCCATCCTTGACTGTACTTCTTCCGAGATAGATCTCTTTGCTTTTTTGGCAGTCCACAGGACTATCAATCTTCTTCACCAACAACAAAATTCAAATGGATAAAACAAATGATTCTGCCCATTTCTCCAAAAATCAATCAAAATAGTGAAATATACCAATAATGAATGACTTTGTGCATGTGGGATATCCCAAAACTCATTGTCCCCAGTTCTAAATAGTTTTGTAGTAATGTCAACTTCTTGCAAAAAACATTAACTTAGAATCCTAAGACTTGGTTTCAAGTACTTTTTATCTCCTTTAATCATATGAATATAAACCTAATGCCACAGAGTTGATTCCAACTCATAGTGATTTTACAGGACAGGGTAGAACTGCCCCCTTTGGGTTTCTGAGACTTTTAATAATTATGGGAACAGAAAGCCTCATCTTTCTTCCTTGCAACAACTGGTGGTTTGAACCACTGAACTTTTGATTAATCACCAGAATTTCTTTGTCAAAGGAGAGGCAAATCTTAAAACCTTTCCAATACTGCATCTCTATTTCTGCCTCTGTAAAATGGAGAGGATATTACTCTCATTAATAAATACCTTGATGTTTACTAATAACTTGCTGTTCTTCTTACTCTACAGACTCTCCTGAAGTAATTTCAACCTTTTTTATTGCTTCAAATAGTACCTCAAGACAGAATATTCCAAAAACTACATTTAAAACCTAGATTATATCTCCTGTATGAACCATAAATATCGCCAATCCATTTTTCATGCAAGCAGCTCAAATCAATACATTCAAAAGTGAACTCATTTTCCCCACCACAGTCCAAAAAGCTGCTTCTTGCCTGTATTCTTGATAGGTCACCAAAGCTAAAAATCTGAGCGGTATCTTAGACCACCCCTTCACCCTACAGTCACTGTCCAATCTATTATAAAAATGCTCCTACCCACATTTTTAATACCAGGCACACACTGCTATATTACTTACATTAAAATAACATCATGCCACTTTTTAACAGGATTATAACATGCTGATTATCATGGAACATTTACAAAAAATATCTGCTGGGGGTCGGGAGCAGATGGCAAACAATCATAGAAGCATGTGTTATCTGTGTAAAAATAAGTTAATCTTTATTTCTTACTTTATATCTCTACCTCTCTCTGTCTCAGGGTCTGGTTGGTCCTCAACCTTTTTTGACCTGGAATATTGCGGCAGCATCCTTTGTCCTCGCGCTTCCAATCTGTCCTCCTCTGATCTATCCTATGGTATAGAGAACCCACACGAACTTTCTGACACTCAACTCTGTAAAATAAGCACCTGTGGCTCACCTGATCATCATCTATCTTACTGCCATCCAGTGAACGCAGCTTCAGAGCGGCCCCTGTGTGTTTCCAACACCATCACTGTTTATGGGAGTAGAAAACCCAGGCTTTACCCCGCAGAGCCACCGGTGGTTTTGAACTGCTGACCAAGCAGATCACAGTCCAACACATAACCATTACACACAGAAAAATGTGTTAACCTACCTCCTCTTCCAGTCTTTCCACTCATCACTCCTCACCTACCCTTCTAGTGAACCGTCCCCATGTAGTTCCCTATACATACTTGGCTCACCTGTTCCCTGCCCTGGAATGTCCATTACCAATTCTTCCTCTTTGATTAACTCTTACTTATCATGTAAAATAAAATTCAGTAACATCTCCTCCCCTTGGCCTGTACGTTCTATGCAATAGCCATGGGAAGCAAAGCTCGTATGCCTTCAAATCTCAACTGGAGAAAAGCCCCCCTTTTAAGTGCCACCCGCCGATGTCACATCCCAACAACCTGCTGCTACAAGAGTAACCCCAGAGCAGCTGCCATCGAGTTCATTCCAACTCAAGGACATCCCGTGAGTGGCAGAGTCTACTGCCTCCTGGCAACCCCCGAGAAGAAAGGTGAAAGCCATGATCATCAAGGGCGATGATCTTTGGAAGTGAGATCAACAATCTGTCCTTTCAGGATGCCTCAGGATAGATTGAAACGGCCAGCTTTTAGAATGGTCGCCACACTCATAATTAAAGAACTTCCTAGTGATTCTACATCACATATAAATTTATACCCCATCTTCATGATATGCAGTTGTATTGTAGTCCATCATATTTGCACCAAGAACACCATAGTAATTCTATATTATATATATTTATAAGCCATCCACATGATATAAATCTGCATTTCATCAGTTGAGAATGACACTGCTGATGTAAATATAAATGCATATTTATGTAGGAATACATATATTAAACAGCACTGCAATCTATAAAACTGGTCATGGTAGATAAGGGAAATGTAATGGTATGGGGAAAGAACATGGGCTTTGTCAAAAAAAAAAATCTGCGTTTGCCTCTATCACATATATTTGATATACTTATATACACTTAAAAATTCTGATGCTTAATTTCCCCTACTGAAAATTACCACATAATTATCAGGTTGCTGTTTATTAAACATGCTGATATGCTTAATAGGCTAAGCGCTGGTAAGGTAGTGAGCTACTACTAACTGCTAGATTGTGGCAGTCACGTACTCGGGTGCCAATTTGGCTAAGAGTGTGGGGGTGGAGTCTAGCCTGTCAATCTGGAGATAGCCAATGAGACCTCTGCATGGGTATGGCTTTCTCTGAGAATTCTGGGAAATTTCACAATATTTTCCCCCGTGGAGATGAGAGACCAGAGACTCCGTTCTTTGGAGACGAAGTACTGACAAGATGAGATGAAGCATGCTGTTAGATCCTGATTCCTGGAGGTTGGAAGAGCTGGAAGAGAAGCCACATGGGCTTACCCTGATGGAACCAAACATCTGAGGCCAGAGAAGCCACATGGAGATTCCTATCAGTGCTGAGATGCTTGGGAGGCCACGGGGACACCCCTAACAATGCTGAGATGTTTCTACCGCCACTGGATACTGCTGATGGACCCTGAGCCCTGGAAATGAGGAGCCATGGGGAGACCCCTGCCAGCACCAGGATGCTTCTACTGCCGCTGGACACACAAGACTCTGCACCCACTGACCTGTGATTGTCCTGGTGTCATTGTGCATGCTTCATGAGTTGGAAGGAGACTTTATAGACTGGTATTGGACATATGGGTTAATATTGGACTTATGATCTTGGACTGGACTGGGCTGAGATGCTTTCTCAATGTTCCATTCCTCTTGTATATAAGCCTTTCCCTTATATCCATCTGCGTGTTTATGAATTTGTTTCTCTAGTCTACCCAGACTAACACAAAGGTCAATGGTTCAAAACCAACAAATGCACTATGGAAGAAAGATAAGGCTGACTATGCTGCAAACATTTACAGCCTTGGAAACCCAGAGAGGCAGTTCCACTCTATCCTATAGTCAGAACTGACTCGATGGCAGGGAGTTGCTTTTGGAATTGAAAACATGGTAGATAATGAATCCATAAACGGTACCCACTAATACAGAGACCATTTCCAATGACAGGAAAAGCAGCCAATACTTTGGGTTAAAATGTGAGGTATCATAATTACCATCAATTATTTCAAAAGCCTGTCCACCTTCAAAATCTGCATTCCTTCATGTAAGCCTGGAAATTGGCTTTGGGTTCTCCCAATTTAATCAGTGAGTGACTGATTGGGCTGCTAGCCTCAAAGTCAGCAGTTAAAAGCTCCCGCTGCACTGGGGGAGAAAGATGAGACACTCTGTTCCCGTAAAGATGCCCAACCTCTGAAACTCATGGGAGGATTTCTGCTCTGTCCTGCAGGGTGGAGAGAAGTGGGATGTGACGCAATGGTAGCGCTGAGATTTTTGAGAAACTCTTACTCACTGAGCTAACTCTCTAGCTTCATTAAAGTCACAGGTGTTCACACTGAGCCCAGGACAGACAAAATTTTAGCAAAACTATTGGATTCTCCTGGATTTGCTGTGGATTGTTTCCAGACAGTCACATTTATAAACAAGGCCGAGCTTCCAACCTGGTTTAACAGGGTTTCTTGACAAGGCCAGAGCAAAGGACTCAAAGTCTAGGGCACACCCTGGAGCAGCTCACTGGGACAGTAAATTCAATAAAAAATAACCCAGGGATTTGTCATTGGCTCTCCTGTGTTTCCGGCCTTCGTGGTGGATACGCTTTTATACACCAGCCCATCTGTTCCTTCTCTTGTTATTGAACTTACCTTCGTGATTAAAATTCGATGTTCTAGAGACTGACTAAAATTTGTACCCATTTCAAATATACTTGTGATTCCATCCTCACACAAATTCATCCAATGAGGATATTCCTCGCGCCCAGGAAGTCGATCCCAAAAAGTCCTGAAAGCTTCCCAGACAGCTTCCTGACACACTGGAAGAGAAGAAAAGAGAAAAAAAAAAAAAGGAAAGCAGCATGTTTCTGCTTAGTCATACTCTGGGTTCTCATAACAATGGAATGTTTTAAGAGCTACAAGAGCCCCCAGTAAAATGAAAAAAAAAAGGAGAGATAAAGTGCTGGCACAGTGCTTGACCCTGGCCTTCGAAGCTTTCCATGCGTCCAGCCAGGGACAGCTAGCCAGACCCCCATCCATCCCTTAAGATTTTCAAACAGGCAGATGAAACCCTCCCCTCCATGCTATTTCTTTGTCAGAGTCAGAAAAACAAACCCAAAATAAACTGCTATATTTTAAGCTGCAGGCTTTATGCTTATTTACTGTAGAAGAGTACACAACTGAAATAAATGTTTGAATTAAAAAATAATCAATTCATTTCAATTCCCTTGAGACATTTGTGCCTGCATGATCCCTTCTGGAAGGACTTCTGAACGATTCTCAGTCAAAACCCTTTTTCACTCAAAAGTCTAGTGCAAACCTTTCAGACCGGAAGAGAAGCAGTATTCCTCATTCCTTTGGAAGGGGGGTTTATTCACCTCCAAATGAGGTTTCCCACCTCTTAAAAAAATCCATCTTTATGATTTTTAAAAGTGAAGCTCATGAGAGTATACTGTAAGCCAACCTGCATGTTTCTTTAATAGGTTCTATGATTTCTAATCTCATTTGATATGAATGGCTGTTTTAAAGTCACTTCACTTCTCAGAATACCCATTTCTCCGCCTTAAAAAGTGTCCTGGAAAAGAAATAATGATATGTCCTTAATGCTCTGTAAATGGCCTAGAGCTTTTACACCAAAATACAGTGACATAACTACATTGCATCACCTCCTTTAAAAACATTTGATCACACTCATAAAAAATGGGAACCAAAAAAAATGGGAAAGGACAAAGCTTTCCTGAGCACACATGTCGCTGGTGT